>BGPR01045400.1:0-12337 GCA_013235015.1 Araneus ventricosus | reverse complement strand
TCTCTTCCGAGGCCTCCGTGGCGCAATCGGCTAGCGCGTTCGGCTGTTAACCGAAAGGTTGGTCGTTCCCGCCCAATCGAATACTCTATGTTTATTTTAATAAAGCTGTTCCTCTTGTGTTTACATATACTTCCGGTGTCCCACAGGGCTCTAATCTTGCATCTCTGCTTTTTATTTTATTCATTGATAACCTTACTTGTGTTTTTAAGTACTCTGAATGTCTTTTATTCGCTGACGACTTGAAATTTAGTTCAAAACGTTCGTATTTAGATTCTGGTCTTTTACAGAGATCTTTTTAAGTGGTGCACAGACAACAGATTACACCTGAACATTGAAAAATGTAGTGTTCTTAGTTACGCTCGAAAAGCTCAACCTTTTACTCATTTATATAAAATTAACAATCTTTTTTCATCACGCTCAAATACAGTCACTGATCTTGGGATGATCTTTGACACCAAACTTGATTTTTCCCAACACATCGATACCATAATCTCTAAGACATATCGCAGCCTTCGAATTCTTAAGCGTAGAACCAGAGAATTTTTCCAGTGAACTTACCCTGAAGGTCTTGTATTGCGCTGATGTCCGACCCAATCTGGAATACTTCAGTATTATCTGGGATCCCAATTACCGAAACAAAATTGAAATTATTGAGCAAATACAAATCAACTTCTTGGGATATTTACTTTACAAGAAAAATGGATTTTACTTGCAGGATGTATCTTCTTCACTCCTACATAATATTTTAATATGCCTAGTTTATGCTCTAGACGTGATGTTTCTTGCGTTTTCTTTTACAAAGTTATTAATGGTTCAATTGATTGTAATAATATAATGAGTTCTATAGATTTCGCTGTGCCCGCCAGATGTTTAAGAAATCAAATTTCCTTTCCAAATGTATATTCAAAATTTAATTATATTAACAGGTTCTCGTTATATAGGTTTTATAAAATTTTTAACAAGTTCTCTGATGAACTTGACCTTTTTAATATGTCTCTTGGTGCTTTTAAATCGAAATGTTTGCATCTTTTAAATACGTGATGTGTTTTATTTTGCCTTTTTACAACATTTTAGAATTTTATGTGCTTTGATTTTCCGTGTTCTTATGTAATCGACCATTTTGTTAATGTGTTTTATAGGTGTTAATTTTTGTACTCTGGTTTTGGCGCGGTGTTTGAATTTATTTTTATCTTAAGTGTTGCATTTTATTTTTATCTCAAATGTGTATTTACGTATATAAACTTTTAAACTTCTGGTGTGTTTTTAGAAGACTCGGTGCTTGCGTGTTTTAAGTTTTTAACCCTTGCCTTTTGGAAATGGTCTTTTAATTTTTTTAAAAATACGACTTTTAGTATCATAATGTGTTTTAATTTTTTTGTGATTATGTATTTTCGTTTTTAATTACATATACGCTTGCAAAAATTTTATGATTTTGTGTATTCTCTGTGTTCAACTTTTTGTTTTCTAGCGCATTTTTTTATTTACTCGTTGTGGCTTTTGTTCTTTGTGTGTTTGTTATTTATAGCACTCTGTAAATAGAGTTTTCTCTGTAGTGTGCTTTTCTTTAAATAAATAAATATTGATAATTTTTTATCACATATATTTTATTAAATTTATATAATTTATTATTCATTATTATAATTTCAAAACACCAAGTTTGCTAAATAAGAAAAAAAATTTGCTTAAAAGAGAATAACTTTAAAATGTATTCGGATTTTTTAAAAAAGAACTCCGGAATCAAAGTTGTCAATAAACAAAAAATGCAAGAACGTTGGATGCCAAAGCTGTCGATAGATGGCAGCACGGGGGAATCAATCAATATTAAGTTTTTAATTAATATCTTTTTAAATATTGATAATTTTTTTATCATATATTTTATAAAATTTTTAACAAGTATTCTGAAGACGTTAATATTTTTCATATGTTATTTAACGTCAACAAGAATAAGCGTTTACTATTTTAGGAATCTTAATACGCTTTTTATGGTTTTAAAATTGAGTTGCCTTTTTTTATTTTTTACTTTTTCCAATTTTTATTCTTTGTCTGAAGATCATTTTTTTTCATGCGTTACTGTAACTTGGGGTTGTTTTTTCTGTAGTGTGTCGTTTCTTTTTAAAAAATTAAGCATAAAAAATGGCCACTCACATTTTGGGGCCGCGTCTTCCGAAGAACGTACTCTGTGATGAAGTTGTCAGCGTCCTCTTTATCCACCCCTGGAGGAATGAACTTTTCCGCTTCTCTCCATACATTCATGTAGCTGAGGGCGTCGTCCATGAAAGCTTGAGGAACTTTCTTGACGAATTTCTCCTCAACAAACAGCATTTCGATGCGTTCTGGCTTTAAAATATAATTTTTACACACTTTTACTTAACTTCACTTGTTTCATGTTCGTGAAAATGGAATTTTGTAATCAATTTTTTTAAAATTCCAAATATGATAGAATTTCCAATTTTTGTACAGTTTTGTACTCTCGATGACAATATGCTATTTTAATATATTAAAATCGATTTTAATTATATAATATTTTTATTTTAATCGATTAAAAGATAATTTCGAAATTTAATTATCTTTTAATCGATTAATTTAGTTAAATTTGGATTCCATACGCGTGACGCCACCTGGAGGTGAGTTTGAGAAATAATTGATTTCTTGATTCCACAATATTTATGATACTGAATTATAAATTACAGACAAAAAAGAAGAAAAAATTCAAATTACGAATTCTTTTTCAATTCCTACTCTTAGTTCACACTCTCCCTATATCTTGTTCAAATTTTGCAATCGATTTTAAACTAACTTCCCGATGAGCTGGAGACTTGAAACTTTAAACATAGCTCAGAACTAGATGACAACGCAATATTAATTCGCTTTCTTGTCTGTCTGTTTGTCTGTCATTTCATATTTTGCATGACGCATGCGCAGTACGTTTTTCATAATATCTCGAAAACTATTAACATTACAGGCTTTGTTCTTGGGTATATGAATGGCCCATAGGATCATCGAAGCACCCCCATATTTTAGCCATATCTTTGCGCATGCGCAGTACATTTTTCATTATATCTCGAAAACTATTAATTATTAAAGTAGGAATTGACTTAATTTTTTTATATATTACTTGTTTAGTTTATTAATATAAATGTGCTTTTAAAAATTGATTCGTTGATTGCAAAAACCACATGAGTCAGTAATATCAAAATGATGGGAGCTTTAAAAAACTGGCTAATTTTTTAAAAACAATGCTTTTAATTTTATTTATATGGTAAAATAATTATAATAGCGAGCATTGTTCTAAATAGCAAATGTATTTAGAAATGTTTACGTATTTACGGAGACAAAACATGGCGGTCTGTTTTGGAAACAATCTACCCTATTTCTTTTCTAAATTTTTGTGGCTGTTAACATCTTAAGACCTTTTTGGGTTGAGCGGGGGCCGGATTAATTATCAAATGGGCAAAGCAAGCACGTGTCTAGGGGCCCCGCAACTTTGGGTGTCGATTGAAATTGCCCCGAAGGTTTTATACTGCACTTACGTAAGATCCAGTCTGGAATATTGTAGTATTATTTGGGATCCCAATAACCGTAATAAAATTGAAATTATTGAGCGAATTCAAACCAACTTCTTGCGACAGTTATTTGACAAGAAAAATGGAATTTACCTACAAGATATATCCTCTTCATACCTATATGATATGTTTAATATGCCTAGTTTGTGTTCCAGACGAGATGTTTCATGTGTTCTTTTCTTCTAGAAGGTAATCCATGGTTCGATCGATTGTACTGATATACTGAGCGCTATAAATTGCGCTGTGCCTGCCAGATCTTTAAGCAACCAAAGTTCTTTTCCAAATGTATATTCTAAATTTAATTATATTAACAGGTTCTCGTTATATAAATTTTATAAGACTTTTAACAGGATCTCTGGTGAACTGGACATTTATCAAATGTCTCCTACTATTTTTAAATAGAATTGTTTTCAACTTTTAATTATATGACCTGATTTTTTGCTTTTCTTACGCTAGACTATACATATCAAGATTTTTATGCGTTTTCTTATTTTTGTATCGATCTTGTGCTTATGTGTCTTTCACTTTTCGTCCCTTGCTTTCTTAATGGTTTTTTCTGATTTAATGTTCTAAATTTTAGAAAAAAATGTGTGCTTTTTTTATAATTTTAATGTGACGGTTTGCAACTTCGACGTTTAGAACCTCAGTGTGTTTTTAGTGCTTTTGTAATTGCTTTTTTTCGTTTTAAAACATTTATGTGTTTACATTTTTATAGTTAATGTGGTTTTGAGCTTTGAACTGTTGTATTCTCTGCCGTTACCTTTTTTTCTTTGTGTTTTAATTCACTCTGTGGCTTGTGTTCTTTGTATGTTTTAGATCATGCACTCTGTAAATAGAGTCATATCTGTAGTGTCCTCTCTTTGAATAAATAAATAAAATTTGCTATTTAAAATTTGCTCGAAGAGATTAAATTAAAATCAATAAAAATTATCTAGTTTTCTAAGTTGGGGAGGAGAAAGGGGGGGGGGAAAGACTTCTATTGCCTAAGGGCCCCTACTTGGCTTAATCCGGACCCTGCGTTGAACGTGCATCAAATTATCACATTGCCTACAATAAAGCATCTTATAGGTTTTGACTTGACACCGTAATTCTAAAATAGAAATGCTTATCTAATCAGACAGTAGAGAGAACATAATAATTGAATCGTTGATTTAAAAGACTATACGAGTCATTTTTTTCCTTCAAAACTGCCTTCATGCTGTTTTCACATTAAAAAGGGGAATTTACATAATGCACGGGTTCCCAGCCTTTCTTCACTCGCGTACCCTTGATTAATCTTTTTATTTTTAAGTACCCCCTTCTGCATCAAATTATCACATTTCCTCTAATAAAGCATCATATGGGCTCTGACGTGACACCGTAATTCCAAAACAGAAATGCTCATCTAATCAGACAGTAGAGAGAACATAATAATTGAATCGTTGATTAAAGACTATACGAGTCATTTTTTCCTTCAAAAAAACTGCCTTCATGCTGTTTCACATTAAGAATTTACATAATGCTTTCTTCACTCGCGTACCCTTGATTAATCTTTTTATTTTTGAGTACCCCTTCTGCATCAAATTATCACATTGCCTACAATAAAGCATCTTATAGGTTTTGACGCGACACCGCAATTCCAAAACAGAAATGCTCTTCTAATCAGATAGTAGAGAGAACAGAACAATTGAATCGTTGATTTAAGAAACAATACGAGTCATTTTTCACCTTCAAAATTGCCTTCATGCCGTTTTCACATTATAAAGGGGAATTTACATAATGCACGGGTTCCCAGCCTTTCTTCACTCGCGTACCCCTTGATAAATCTTTTTATTTTTAAGTACCCCCTTCTGCATCAAATTATCGCATTTCCTCTAATAAAGCATCATATGGGCTCTGACGTGACACCGCAATTCCAAAACAGAAATGCTCATCTAATCAGATAGTAGAGAGAACAGAACAATTGAATCGCGTTGATTTAAAAAACTATACGAGTCATTTTTTCCCCTTCAAAATTGCGTTTATGCGGTTTTCACATTATAAATGGAGTATTATGTAATGCACGGGTTTCCAACCTTTTTTCAGTGGCGTAGCGACCGGGCGCAAGGGGGTATAGATGCCCCGGGCGCTAGCTTGGGGGGGCACCATGGAGTCAAAACATTACTGCGTTTATGCCATTTTAAAAGAAAAATATGATGATGAGACATAAAAATGATGCCATAGCCTTGGCGTCATTTATGCCAGTTAAATTTTCGCATGGGCTCAATATTTTGAAACCGACGTCGTCGGGGGGCTCTTTCAGAACGTTCCTTTCTAGAGGGGTAAGAAAATTTCACCATGGGGTTCGAGAAGAGGGATGGTCACGAGTCATTGTGAGAAACAGTGAGTGATCAGGACCTTCTCTGGCCCTGTGAAGCCTCTATTAACTAGCCCTTAGACCCGGTGCACACTAGACGATTCGTGTCGCTGAAACTATAAAAATAGCAATAGTAACCCCCATTCCCCCTGTGGAACTACAAAGAGGGCACGTGGGTTATTATTGTTATATTTTACTGCTCGACGACACAAATCGGCTGGTGTGCACCGGGCCTTAGACTTTTCTGGCCCTGGTGAGTGAAAAAAGAGGGTGTCTTCTGTTGATAGCTGAACATTGACGCCTCTCTTTAAAAGTACATAGGTTGGGGAAACTTATGAACGGCGAGGGAGAATGACAATGAGCCTCAACGCTTGTGTTAAGCGAAAACAACCCCCGGACTTCGGGTCATTCGTCAAAGTGCCCCTTGAAGAGTGAATGGCCAATTATACTGTTGTGTCCCCATCTAAACGAGCTGACCACATGTGCGGTGAAAATTCCTTTCCTACCTGGGACTCTCAGATTTGACACATGCCACTCACAAGGGACTGTAGACGCTTGTGATAGCGTATGTCACAGTCCAAGCGAAACGGTTAAGTCACTGATGACGGCTGTTTAAATTTCCATTCGGCCCACTAGGCCATATAACTGAAATACGATAGTCGGATAAGGGATAGAGCCTCTCTCGCAAAAGCTAAACCCACAAAATGGAAGAGGGGGAGTGTGATTGGGAGTCAGTCTGGGAAAATCAGGGATGGGGGGAAAAGGAGTCGAAGTAGCCTAGGGGATCGGGTTGCCCGTCGGTGCTGTCGGCAATGACCCACCAAATATTATGCGCAGAAAATGGAAAGGGTCTGCTAAGAAGCCCTCCAAATGGATTGGAGCAGATCAATGATGAATGTCCAGCTTTAGGGTCAAAGGAAGACATCCAACAGCTTTCCTGTAGCTATCCATTTAATGTAATTCATTTATATAATGTAAGACTATGTAAAGGCCACATAAATTATGTCTAAAAAATAGGTAGCAAGATAGATAAGCAAGAACCAGAGGACCAAAGCTATTCGGCGCAGGCCTGGAGCTTTTGAGGAGAATATTGCATATTGCCAGTGGCGAATCCAGGATTTTGATCTGAGCGTCTGACATCATAATAATTTCGCATCGTCGTGACCTCATGGCTTATGTAAGTCAAATCCCTTTAACTTTGCTCACCCGACTTTAAAAATCACGAGGGACACTACAACACTTTCGATAACTTTACAACACAATGAAATAACTAGCCACAGAATGTTTTCGACCACGTTAACCCCTTCAGTCGGAATTAAGAAATAATGGAGTTAGACTTTTTCCTTTGGTGTACTGTGTACTACTGCAAAGGGTATCTCATAAATAAATTTCAAACCTGTAAGTAGAAAATTAAAAAATTTATCCCATGTCCTCACATAAAACTTCGCAATATTTATTTTTTTTATCAAACTCGAGCAATGCGAGTTCCGCGTGCGGAGCAGAAAACAGAAGAATAGCTTGCGCATGCGCAGAGATTGCTTCGAATACGCAAGTAAAACGAGACGCCCTAAATGTTTGCTCCCTTACAAAATCTCGCCGCCAGAATTGGTTTTTGGCAAACTGCCAAGTTTTCGGAGTCTCCCTTCTTTGCACGGGCATTTACGCATGCGCATGGAGTTAAACAAGTATGCTATTATACAGACCGACAGACAGTCAGCCCGTCGACGGATTTGACCCAAACTTTTATACGGACCTACATTCATGACGATAAAACTTTGTACCAAATTTTATACATCTGGCTTTTCAAGTTCTTGAGTTATAGCGTTCGCATGACCTCGAACATACAAACAGACAGACTTCCCGTTGACGGATATTGTCCAAAAGTTGATAGAAACCTACAAATTATGTTTAAAGACACATACCAAATTTCATCCCCATAGCTCTAATAGTTTTCGAGTTATCGTGCTCACAGACAGAGAAACACAATTCCAAAATTGTGTTTTTCGGACTCGGGGAGGTCTAAAACGTGGAGATCCGTCAACATCTCGAGTTCGAATTTTTTGACGATTAGAATACTTTCTCTTTGTATACTTCGTATACGAGAAAGTAAAAAGCGAAGACCTCTCACCCTTCTTATTACAGGTCACCAATAAGTAGCATGGGAACAACGCTCCAGTCCTAACAGGCCTGCCTGAATAAGTACCTACACCATAAGGTTGTACCTGTCCTTTTCAGGACTTTTCTGGGAAAACCTAGGGACCAGGACCAACTGAGGAATCGATGCAGGCGTATGGTCAGCCTTCCAGACCCTCCCCCCACAAGAGCATGACGTTCTATGGAAGCAAGACAGCCAGACAATAACCAGGTAATTCCATAAACTCGAATACTACTAACTATTATATACAGTAGAGTCTCCCTACAACGAAGTCTCTCTACAACGAATTTCTCCCTATAACGAAATTTTTAATCGGAATGTTAAATAACATTAAAAATATTCTCCTTATAACGAAGTGGTTGTCTCCCTATAACGAATTTTTTCAGAGGTTTATCTTTTCGATTTTTGTCATTTTGGAAGACAAAAATGACAAAAGTTGTTAGTTTCTTACAGTTGATAGTTTCTGTGCAACCAATTCGCTCACACGTGCCTGTTTCTGGAACCACTCACTCTTAAAATGTGAAAATTTTTCTGAAAATTTAACATCACGAAATGCAAAGCAATGTAAAATAACGGAATTTTTCAAGTAAAATAAACGTAAGTACATACTAGTACATATTATTCTCTAAATTGGTGAATTGTCTTAACTATTGAGCATTTTATTTATACAATAAAAATTAGTATAATTTTAACAAATTTATAATATATATATTACTCCATTTTTAATTGAAAATCATAAATACATTTGTACTTATCGCACCTATTGAAAAGTTTGGAACATTTACTTAAATAACTGCAAAAATCTCTAATTTCCGTATAACGAAATTTTCTCTATAACGAATTTTTCAATTGGAACCAAGCGATTTCGTTATAGGGAGACTCCACTGCATATATCTTTTTTATTTTAATTTAATTTTTTTCTCTGTGTGTATGCCTGGGTGAATGCATCGAGTAAAAGGTGAATGAATGAGTGATTTCTGTAATTCCAATAACTAATAATACTTCCCTTTCAGCTGCACGGTAACACTAATTTTCTTTCCATATTAGGTCAAAGCACTTTTTAGGTAAATTCACACCCCTATCTTGTCACGATCGAAGATTGTGGCCCATCGCGGCCGTGTGCTTCGACTACGCACAATCATCACTGGCTGCAGGTTTCTTTGTTCAATTGAGTGATCGTATTAGGGACAGGAAGATCATGTTTTCTCGCTATTTAAGTTTTATTTAGGAAACAAGTGGATTCAGGAATATTCTAGATTTCTAAGCTGGAGATTTTTGCCGTTACAAGACTTTGAAACTGAATAATAGTGTAAGTAAAAATGTCAAGGGATTGATGCAAAATTTTGTCATTCTGGACGTAATAGTCAGCTGGCACATGCCTTATCCGCTTTCACAAACACTATTGGAGGAAAAGCTTAAAATTGTAGAAACTATTCTGAAAAAGTGTATTACGCCCTAAATTTATTGGATCTAAGGTAGAGCCCGTCAGAATTCTTATTTGGATTACCAAAAAAAATGGTTTCCTCCGTACCTAAGAAAATTAGAAGCAGTATTTCTCTATCCAAATTGTATAACGATTATAATATTGATGATTCATTACTGTAAAAAATGTTAAAAACATGTGTGAGAGAAATATACCTTTCTTATGTGCTCGCGATGCGTTAAATAATAAACTATATTATTTACCAAATTTTTCGTCTAAAAATTTGTTCTTGTATAAAGAGAACCGTTTGCATGAATTATTTGGAACAAATATAACATAACAAGTAATATAAAAAAAATTTAAAAGTCAATTCCTACTTAGGTTAGCGATCTACACGCTTCGTCACTGACGGTATTTATTCCTAAATTTATATCCTACTAAATATCTTATATATATAGGGAGAGTGTGAACTAATAGTAGGAATTGAGAAACTTCATAAAGTCTTTTTTAACATATCCAATAGAGAGAATAAAGAAAGTAATCAACATTACCCTCTGACAAAAATAAATGAAAAAATGACGCCTTCGTGAACATACCAAAAAACAAAGAATATTAGGCCTAGAAGCTGGCAAACCTAGCTCCATCCATTGAGAAAAATTCGAACCAAACGACTCAAGGCGACATATGCTTTCTCCCATATAAAACTAAAATTAATTAATCAAATTTAATTAATGAATTAATATTTGAAAAACTGTATTAATATCAAGTGTCATCCACTACAAGTTTTAAAAAATGTATTTGAACAAGATAATATAAATAAATATATGGTACTTTTCCGTTAGCCGGGCGCAAATGTCGCCAATTGTCAACGAAACGCGAGCCAAGTCGCCGGCGCAAATGTCGCCAAATGTCAACGAAACGCGATCCAAATCGCCGGGCGCAAATGTCGCCAAAATTTGGCGGAATTCTACATTATTTGGCGATTTTTCGCTTGCGCCCGGCTAACGGAAAAGTACCAAATATATATAGGGAGAGTGTGAACTAATAGTAGGAATTGAAAAATGGTGCTATATTTGCTTAAATAGAGAAATGCGAATTGGGGTGTCGCAACCCCCTTGCGCGTCTTTGCGCTACTCTTCATAGCGTGCGTCCTCCCGGGTTGATTTTAATTTTAGTATTCTAAAATGAATTACTGGCCTTATTGCGGAGAGTTAAAAGAAAAAAATGGGGATATCGTTGCAAAAGAAATTTCGCCTTCGGTACTGTACATGTTTTTGGATTTGCGATTTCAGTGGCATTTCGGATAACCCGGGATTCGGTTAAGGGGCCGTCCACAAATGATGTCACGCTTGGAGGGGGGGGAGTAAATTTTGTGAACAGACAGTTTGCTGGGAGGAGGGAAAATAAATCACACATTTTGGTTAAAATAAAAACATTTAAAATCGGCAGATTACATTTTGAAGTTATTTTGAAATTACCAGAATTTGGAGGTATTTTTTTAATCGGGGCTAAAACAACTTTCATGTGATTTTTTTCCACTTATATTCCTTTCTTTTCGAAAAATGCATTCAGGGTAGGTTCTGAGATTCTTGGTAGCAGCAGAAATTCTTCACCATTAGAAGAAAACCTTCCCCTGTCACACCCTTGAAATGTCCAACAAAAGATACGTCGCCCCACCTGGGTGAGTGGTAGAACTGGTAGTGGCACGAACAGGTTGATCTTATTGAGGCGTTTTTTTAAAAATTCAATCTGTTTAAGAGTATTTTGTGTTCATAATTGTAAAGATAAGATTTAAAGCAAAATATATTAAATTCCAAAATACTACTGTTTACAATTGCCCTTTTATATCAATATTTTATTACTATTGTATTTTAATTAGGTTTCCTGTTGCAAACCTTAATCTTATTTCATACAAAATAAGTACGCATATAATCATTATTATTGTTATGCTCACAAATGTCATTAAAATACAGAGTTAAAGTTTGAAAATAAAATTTGATATCTGATGTATAACGTAGTGCTTTGTTTCTTAACTGCAAGTATATGTTTATGTAATATAGCGTGACATGTGACAAGGGGGGGAGGGGGTACGGTGAAGTGTGACGCTTTGTGACAAAGGGGGAGGGGGGTCAAAAATATAGAAAAAAAAGTGTGACATCATTTAGGGACGGCCCCTAACCGGAGTTCGGTTAATCGGGGTTTTATTGTATATCATTCGTTCTAAATAACCGAAAATATTGCGTAGATACAATAATAATATTCATCGTGGAAGCAAAATGCTTTACCTCTTTTAACGCTGCTTTGATGCCGGTGAGTCCTCCCATGCTGTGGCCGATAATAACTACTTTTGGAAAATTCTTCTCGTCGATGAAGTGCAGAAGGTCTTCGGCATTTAGATCAAAGTCAAACTCATCGCTCCATTCACTGTCACCGTGATTCCTTGCGTCCAAGTTGTAGGCCTGCGAAAACAGTACACACCTTTCAACTTATGAAAATGTTAAAATTACTGAATATCTGCAAATAAATAAATCTCTCTTTTTTGTTTTTATTTGGCTTCAATAGATGGCGCTTTACTCATATTACTCACCGTGTTATCTTTTTCTCCATTCCTGTTTTTCGCACTCATTGAATTAGGCGGGATTCCTGAAATGGCGTTTGTTGGAAAGCGAGGTAAGGCTGAAAATCTTTCTTCTCTTCGTTTGAGTTGTTTTTTGTTTTTATTTATTAAGGATGTTCCTTTTTCTTTTACTCCAATTCAGGAATTTTTGGGTCAATTAATGGTTATATTTTGACCGACTTCAAACCCTTAAACAGAAAAAAGTCCTGTTTTGAATCTTTACTTCTTGTTTGACCCCTGATGA
>BGPR01045399.1:0-12337 GCA_013235015.1 Araneus ventricosus | reverse complement strand
CAAAGTGAAAGAGTATAGAACGTGAAATGAAAAACGCAATAAAAGCACAATAACGTTATATATATAAATTTATTGTTTTATTTTTTTATTAATATATTTATTGCCATATACATTTATAACTATATAAATGGAAATTAAGCATCGAATTGCTAATATTCCACTCTGTTTATAAAAATGATATTGAACTTGCAAGCATGCAATGATAATTTTTTTTACACGTTTTATTTTGAATCACTCTTAAACAATCTAATCTAATTAAATTGGACAATTAAATAAATAACATTGGAATAGTTCTACTCAGAAAGTAGAAAATCATCACCGAAACATGTACTAAATCTTTGCCCTTTCTCTTTTTCCTCAATAAAGGCAAAGCTGAAAAAAGTCACGGGAAAACTTACGTCAAAAGCAGCGACTTAGAAAATGAAAGGACACTTTATCTCTCACATAATGGGCGATAACTACTCTTTGTCTGGAGTAAATTGTCCTTCGGTGCTCGATTAAGCTCATTGAATGAGAGCAAAGGCTGCGATCTTCCATCAGCCTCCAAAGTGAACGAGAAATTATATTAAAAAGAAAAACTATATTGCTTTTATACAATTATCACCGTCCCATTTGTAAAGAAGAAGACATTCGTAAAGAGCACGAAGGTTATAAAATATTTGGCATTAAAAAATACTCTTCTAGCTTTTTCAGAAGAGCAAAGGTACTTTTAATAGACAGCGATAAAACGTCTTTCATTTATGAAAAATATACAAATCAGCTTAAATTAATTTTTAGACTCTATTGAACATTTTATTAATGAAATAAATAATTTTCCACGAGAAGCTGATAAAGAAAAGAACAAAGTCTCTTTTTTCGATTTAAAAAGAGTGGTTTTTATAACTTTTAAGGGACTATATTTCATCTCATTGATAATGTGTGCACGAGAAAAAAAACAATTATTTACAGAAATCCGTGGCATTTGCAGTTGCATTAAGATATCGACTTTAACTTTGTGCTGCGAAAGACTCTTTATCCCTGAAATGCTGATTATTTTGAGAAGTTCAAAAGCACACTAAAAATATTTTCCCTAAATGTATTTAATAAATAATTTTTAAACAACTATATGAAAAATTATATTTTAAATCTTTGCTATGGATATAATTTTTATATTTCCATCGGTTAATGAAAATTTCATTTTCCTGCATGTTAAAAGTTTTGCTTTCTTATGTAGATCAAAATATACAACAGAATTTAAATGCATTGTATAAAACGTGTGCATTTTCAGGAATAAATATATTCAGTTTAAGTTAATATACGTTTGGTTACATTTACATCGCTTTTTAAAGATACATAATGACCGTTTAGGGATGGCACTCGTGATTTTCACCTTTGGTCAGATGAAGAGGACGAAACACGAGTGTGCACAAGAGTAAATGTAAGGTATTCCACTCTCAAAGTAATAAAAATTTAATATTCACCAAGTCCACATTCAAGGTGGATATGGATATGACTATTTACCTCGAAGCCGGTACTATACCATCAGGCCAAAGCCTCGCTTCCCCCACAAAAAAATAAAGGCGTAAGTATAAAATAATAACAATTATATATTACTGTATTAAAATGGCTGAAATCGTTTATCGAATAGATTAATATAGAGCATAATTTTTAATAAAGATTTTGAATTTTTTTTTGTTTAAAATGCAAAAGACTTACAGAAACTCGTGATTACAGTCGTAACAACTAAAAAATATAGTAGAGCAGAATTTTATGTACTGAAAGGGACCGGAGAGAAAATGAGTAAAATTATGCTTGAAAATGTGGAAATAGGACATAATTATCCAGACAAAAGAATCTAGACCACTAATTAAAATATCAAAGTAAATCTCTACTAATAATAAAGGAGAATGTGTGTGTTTGATAGTATTTTTTTTTCTGCTTACTTTAATATATTTGGGACTCCTAAAAGCACATTGTTTAGCAGTTGTATTTCTTATCTCGAAATATGTTTGAATTTGTATGTATTTTTTTTCTTTTACGAAGTATGTAAATCACGTTACGATCTGAAGATTCAACGTGAAACATGAATATGCAACAACAAGCGTTTTTTCGGTTTATTATAAGGAAATAAAATTCATTATTATCTTCATTATACATCTTTAAACCTTTACTTTTCAACCTTCATTCATTCTAATTATCGATTCCACTTCTCTCACTTTTTTTTAAAAGCACGTGGATCATTTTTTTTATGAACGCATGCCATGGAATAATTTAAATAATGTTGCTTTCATTAAGGATGCAAAAAACTTTTCCGAACATTTGAAAAGTCTTTAATCTTGTTTGAAATGAATCATATTTTTTATAGCTAGCAGGTTTGTTAAAATTTAAAAAGTTAAAGTGGAATGATGTATAACATCAGAAGACATTTTAAGCTCTCTACTTCAATCAACTTAATTTACGACATTATCTACTTGTTTTTCGAATCAAACCATAAATCTGTTCCAAATATTTCATATAAAACTTGGACAATTTTTGTCGACTTCATGATCCAAACTCAGGAGTGTTAAACAATAAAAAAAGATTGCGGATTACAGGTATTGGGTTAGAATATTTTATTCTCCGAACTAACAAATTTTAAATCACTCAATAGATTTTGCTCCTAATCATATTTTCTTGCCTGTACTATATATATATTGATTGCGCCCATCGTTAAAATAAATATAACAGTGTTAAAGGGAGAAATCAAGCACATATGTGATGTGCTATACAAAAAAACAGGTAAATCTTGAAATTTATGAAAGAACAGAAAAAAATCTTTATCTCTTTAATATTATTCGTGAAAGAGCGTTTGGAATTTTTGCGTTTTAAATTTTTAACAAACCTGCTAGCTATAAAAATGTTATGACAAGATATATATATCTTACATGGTTTCATATTTCATTTCAGCATTTATCGGTGTAAAAACATCCTTTACTAATATTTTTATGTAAAGAAAAAATGTTATATGTATACCTATGGATTGAAATTATTTGAATATTAAGAAAGTATTTCTATTCTTTTGGATACTATTATATGAATAGAAACCTGATTGACAGATTGATGTGAAATACTTGAATAAAAACAATTTACACCAATTGATTTGTTGCTTGATATATCTCAGATTTCCATCAAATCATTCAATTAATATGACTTTCGATGGAACTTAATTCAACGTTTTAGATATTGAAGCGATTTAACTATTGAAGACGATTATTGCAGTGTTTAACACCTTAAGGATCGCATTTTTTGTGCTATCTAATAAGATGACCCCTCCAGTTTTTGAAAGGAGCTGTCGTTTTCATTCATCTAAGAAGGCATAGAATACTCGAGATGCTTATGGATTCTACGTAATTTCTGTGCCAAATTATAAAGCTAATTAATGATTAAATTTTAGTTTAAAAGCCTGAAAATGCGATAATTCGACGCACGGCAATATGACGGGCCCGAGACTTAAGGGATTAAGAAGGTTTGGCATGCAATGTCCGCTTTGTAGTTGCATGTGAGTATCAAGAAAGTCAGTGTTCAAGGAATTTGGAGTGAAAATGATCTGGCTGGCAATTAAGTTATTTGAATGGATGGTGAAAAGATTCGGAGAAAAGTTTATTGATAAGTGCTGTATATGCTCCACCACCGATTCGATATCAAGAACCGATCGGATGGGAGAATTTCGAATATACCATGGGAAAACATAATTCCGAGTATATTGTTCTGGATGGTTTGGATTTTCTTGAAATTGGTGGGCGCTGAAAGCCCCAAAAGGGATGCGGTATACATCACAATAGATCGGACAATATGCTTGAGCAGAAAGACTTATTTCAACGGCTTAGTTAGAACGTTTTCTTATTCTAATTTAATTCATAAATGTAAATACATATCCGTTTTATACCAGAATTTATCTTTGAAGTTCTGCATATGCTCTCTGAACGTAAATTTTGTAACTACGCCCAATTCCAGTTATCTGGCCCTCTTATACCGAGGGATGCGGTCCAGGGCGGCCGAGAAATTTCCCTTTACCGGGGCAAACTACGGTCTTGGGCATTTCGCTTCTTTTGAGGGGCGGTAAGGTTCTGAAATCGTTTAGGACATAAGCGGAGTAAGGGGTCCAATTATCCTTGTCCATCACAACCCATTTCCGTATGCTTTAAGGACGCTTATGGCAGGAGTGGGGTAAATGACCACCCAGGTTGGAAGAGTCCAATTCATATCGCATCTCTCAAAAAGTCCCTGTTTTAAAGGGGCTAGAGGAAAGAGTCTCCTCGGGATTAAAGATTTAACTTCTGACATCTACTCAATTGGCTCTTGCCATAGCATTGGGTTTGCTATTCAGTAACGAAAAGAATAGGGAACGAGATAAAATGTGAAAAAATGGAACGCCTTAATGTTCTGTAAGGATAGAGCAACGCAAAAATAGTTGAAGTCACTGTATAACAGCAAGTCGTACTTACCGCAGTTACAGACTGAGGAAACCCCCCCCCCCCCCCACAATGCGAACCCAAGCACGATTACTGAATCGCTGTTTTCTTCTTTCTCGGGGGCTTTCAGATCGCCATACATGCAACCAATGAACATTCATCACACTACCAACTGAAAACGTAGTTTATTTAGTAAAGCAAGCCCAGGCCAGAAATTCAAGACCTTTTGGGTCCCTGTTTTCGATGTTATGGTTTTGATGTTTTCCCTTAAGATATTACCCTCATCAAAAAATTTTTATTGCAATTAAAATAAATTAATTTTAATTATCTATAATCAATTATAATTATTATTATAACAAGGAAGTTATTTTTAATGCCATGTTCCTTTTTTTATTTTATAATTTATAAAATTTATTTTTGATTATACCCACTTTGATCCGCATGAAAATGTATTTGGCAGTTATTTTCACTAAATGCAATGACAAAGCGTAAATAAATGCAGTGTATAGTTAGTATTATATATAAAATATTTTCCAAACAATCAAAATCAAGTAACATTTTCAATATAAACATTTATTAAACTAATAAATAAAATTAAAAATAAATAATGTTACCTTATTAATAATCATAGAATGAAATACAAAAAGATAGAATAAAAACTAATGTATTTATACTAGTTAGATTATTATTACTATGAAAACTACAACCCAGAAATTGGAATTCCAACAATCAAATGCTTATCAGCCTTGGGAACTGATATGTCGCATTAATTCGAATTTTAAAGGCGTCAAACCTCTGCGAAAGATTATATATATATATATATATATATATAATGCTTTTATAATAACAGAAAATCTAAACGGTAACCTTACAGTTCTCTTTAATGCAAAAACATAATGGATGTTATGGCAAGAAAATTCTTTCCCTCTAAAACTTATCAGAGGAAAAAAAAATGTCTGACAGTTTATAAATCACAAGGGTTATTAATTTAATATTTTAAAAATTAGTTTCTAATATTTATATACTTTTATATTACACATTATTCCTTTCATTTAATTGTGTACTATCTATGAAATATAGATATGAAAACTTTAACAAAAACGAATTATTTTCTTGTTCCCAGATCTACAAAGCAGATAGAATATTCTGACGAATTATTAATATGCCTCTCAAAATGTTAGGCAAAATAAAACAACATGTCTTACAAGCATTTTCAGACAACGAAAGCAATTCATGTTCTGTTTAATTCATCAGGGGATATATAGCAAGACCGAACCTTCTTAGTTTTCAATTCTCGATGGAAGAACATATTTTTGTCTCAACAACTTTTAAAACACGTGAATTTCTCCAAAACTTTCGTGAAGAAAAATTGAATAAAGAATTTTTCTCTCCTCTCAGATCTCCAAGCGAATCCTGAAATGTAAATTTCAGGATTCGCTTGGAATTGCCATTTGCGGTTGTTTTGAATTTTATAGCTTTTTTGCATTATCGAACTGAAATAAGAGAGAAATCATTTTAGAGATTTCGAGACAAATTGGTAAGTATCATTTCCGTGTCCCATGCATGAAAAAACAGAGTAGGAATTTTTTATTTTATATTTTACAGAGTTGCATAGATTTCGACATATGTTCCTGAAGAACCTCCATCTGAGCTCAAGTTATTCTTTACTGTACAAAAAGCTTTGCAGCGTTTCTGGTGAAAGCAAACTGTTTTCTTTTAGAACTTCGAAGGAAACTAGCATTTATTAGGAATATCTAGAAATATATTTCCCTCAAGGTTTTCCGTATAGAAACAAAGCCAATAAATATTTTCATATTGTATTCCATGGATTGAAAATCGTATTATGAATTTCACTCTGAATTTCTTTTATTAATGATAAATAAATGGCTTTACTTTTTGGAATTTCATATAGAAATTTATGTCCCTGAAATTCAGAACACAATGGTATCAAGTCAAACAATATTTCTCGTCTTATGAATACCAGAATTTTTTTAAGTAGCATTTTAATCGTTAGTTACTTTATAAAAATATTTCCTTTAAGGCAATTTAATATAACTCTATAATAATGATTTACCTACCATGCGCCATTGGTTTATACAGCAGAGCAAATAAAATCTGGACCTTCCATAAATGTTTAGTTGAAAGAAAAAAAAGTTAGCGGAAATGCTATTTTTTTAAGATTATATAAATGCATATGAAAGACATTGTAATCGAAAAAAAGAAAAGAAATTATATTGTTTTTGCGAAAATATACTGTTACAATTTTCATTTAGAAAAAAAATACTTATGTGAAAGTTTAAAGTAATTTTAATTTTTATAAATGCCACCCACTAATTCAAATTAAGGGAAGAGTTATTCATATATAAATTACCTCCAGAATAACTCAACTAATTTATGATGATTTTCATACGACACAAAGATTTAACCCTTTTTTCTTCAGCGAATTCTTCTTCCTACCAGTTGGGCCACCAACACGTCAAAAACGTTTCTTTCTTCTAGAGAAACTAGAAAGAACTCTCATTTTTTGTAATGTGAATGCTTGAGTTAGAAAATAATCAAAGTAATCACAGAATGGTTGTATTGATTATTTAATATTTAAGAGAAATCTATAATTTAAAAAACTTTAGTTATACTCAGTCGGCATAGCGAACAAAGAAATTCTGTATATTAAAAGATTAAATACAAATAAAATGAAATTTGCTCATTAAATTCTTTCCTCTTCCAGTCTCATATATGACCTGAATTATATTTTTACATGAGGTTATTTTTTGAAATAAAATAAAATAATATCCGAGAATGGCTGTTTACACAACCACCCGTATAATTCGGATTCATTATGGAGCTTGCTTCTCCACTTAAATTGAATCGGTGAGAAGGACAGTGCCGTCATCTGAATGACAGACACTGCAATATCTCGAGTACTGAGGCCGGAGTCCTTGTAACCAATCACGTGGCCACGGCCTGACCCCTCCCGAAGGAGGTACGTACTATCAGTGGTGGAGGGACCTTCAGCTCATTTCGAGATAATAAAGTTTTAAGTTTCAAAATTTTGAGGACTATTCCCTATTCCTTTGAAATTCTATTATCTTTACGACAGCTTCCGCACAGTCGTCACAGACGTGTTGAAGCAGAAATATGTCAGAAGAAGTTTGTTTATATTACCATATTTCAATGAAATCTTTGAATATGTACAGTTATTCCCTTGAAGTATGTTTTCGTTAGTTAGAACTTCGCACTTTCATCTTAAAGGGCTACTACTTTTCTGTATTCAACAGAAAAGTAGTGTAAATTTTAATGGAATAATAAAAGTAAGGATTTTAGAGTAAAAGGTAAGTGAAAAATAAAAAAAAAATGTAAAAGTTGATAAGTTTAAAAAAGAGAAGTAAGACACGTGTTAAAAGTAAACTCTTCCATTGTGGTGGTCTTCCACAAATAGATCTTTGGATAAAAATCAGTTTATTCTGCAGGTATGTATCACTTCCGCCTTTTCATGGCTTGAGTTTCCTACTAATTGCTGGTAACGGGTATTTTAAAGGCTTTTTTGTTGTGTAGCTCTTACTCAACCCGCTACTTGACAAGTTTGAATGATCTGGAACACAGTCAATCAGTTTTGTTATGGTTGCAAAAAGGAATTGTAAAACTGTTCTTACCCATTAACATTGTAGCTTTTTGTACTATATAATTAAATGCGCCCACCTCCGTTTTGGAGATGCATTGTCGTATTGTTTCAGCTACATCTATATAGTAGAATACTTGATATGCGAATGGATTACCGATCATTTTTGTATCGAGTGATAACGTCAATGAATGACTTCATATTATCTTAAAAATGAATTAATTCGATGAATGAGAGGATATTGCACAAAACTGTTGAGGGCAAAGTAAGCAAAATTATTTAGCCTAGGTATCGCGCCTGCGCGAGTTCAAACCGTTTCTGGATGTTAATCACAGTTTTATTTAAGTTCAGTGCGAGTGAAAAAATGTATCAGCTTCATTGTTTTGTTTTTTCGCCCTGTTATTGATTTTAATGCCTGTATTTATTTTATTTAATTCCTGAAATTACTTTCTCTTGTAGTCGTCGTAAAATGTGCTCATGCATTGGCATTTGCAAACACAATCTTGTCAGGTAGTCTTAGCAGTAAATTGTTTACCTGATGTGCTAGTGTAAGATATTCTTTCCCGACGAGTCATCTTCATATTTCGACATTTTAGTGCCTGAGGATTAGCTTTGCATTTCTTTTCTCTTTGTTGGCGTTTCATTTTCTTTGCCGGTTGTACTTTCAGAATCACTGATTGACTGAGATGAATAAAACAACTAATAATTAACAGCTACAGTTGATTTGATATTTTTGTCGCACTGTAATATGTCGACACATTCGTTTGTTTCATTCTTAATGAATGGTATATATTGCTATATTTTAGGGTTAAATTAGAGGTAGAATATGCAACTGGAATAATTTGATGAGTCCAATTACGGAAAATCTCTTTACATAATTTTTCGTTTTGAACGAAATAAAGCAGATCAACTATAGAAAATGTATACGTAATTGGAAACAATCCATACCATACATAGGAAAGAAAAGTAGTAACGACATTATAACCATTTTCGAAGAAAATCACTATTCAGATTATTTGCGTTGCATAAATGTTTAATAAAAAGGTTAATTTAAAAATTTGCGTAACCCCGAGGAAATAATTTTAATCAGAGTTAGCACTACCCCTTTTTATTTGCTTATTCCATCAAACGATGTGCCCTGAGAATTCTTTGCCATGACAAGTCGATAAGATATCGAAATAATATTTTGTAATCGCAGTGTGGTTGAAGTAATAATATTTTGTTATCAGACCGTGGACAGAAGTACAATAAGTATAACTGATGTTAAAGGTTTTTCTTAAGGAACCCGTTTATCCGATGTCTAAAATACACCGCTCAGTTTTCCGTTTCATCCATTACACTATCTCAATACCTGTTATACTCGTCTAGATATATTTTTACTAAAAGATGATAAGTAATAAAATTTTCATGCTTTGCGATAAAACCAACTTCGCGGTTTTAAATATGCGCAGGTTTTTCTGCAGCTGTGAAATATTTGCATCTCTCCAAAAACAAATAGTTACCTTTATATTGCATTACATCAGCGCATGTTTGAAAAGCGGCGTAAAGTATTTTTGGAAGGCATTTTCTTTCTCAGCTACGAAATAGGTGCCTATCCATTTTCCGGTACACACAATCTAAGAGCGCGTATTGTGAAAATATACTTTTAACTTACTTTTGCTAAAGAAGGTCTTTTTCCGCATTTTGTGTTATGTGTTGAGTCCTGACATCAATCCTGCATCTGATGTCATAAAATATCTTACAAAAGAGGCTCTGAGCCATGTTCGTATTTTCTGCAACTGCTCTAATTTTTTCACAGCTCAGCGGACAGCATTTTTGTGAGATGAGCTGAGTAAGAGGACTTCAATGTCTAAGAGATTCAGAATTATGAGTGTGGATTCAAAATATTTTTGATAATATTATGCATTTTCTTGGTCATTCATTACTTCAGTTATCGTATACGCTTGTTGTTGTTAGGGTCCAAGAGCAAGATCAAAGACATTAACCCTCTAATACCGAGCAAGGCGGTCTCGGACGGTCTAAATATTTCCTCTTAACAGCGACGAAGGCCAGCTTAAGGCGGTTGGGCTCTATTGAGGGGAGGGGTGAGATTCTGAGACCGCTTCACAGATAAGCGCGATAAGAGGTCCAATTATCCTTGTCAACCGTAGCCCGTTTCCGAGCGCCTTAAGGGAAGGTTACAGAAGGGGGGTGGGGTGGCGAGGTAAATGGCCACCCAGGTTGGGAGAGTCCAATTCATGCCACATTCTCCCAGAAAGTTCCGTTTTCTAAGAGGCTAGAAAAAAAATCGCCTTGGAATTAAAGAGTTAAATTTCCGAAGATGTATCTATCCTGAGAGCAAATTTCAAAGCGTTTGTTAAATTTCGATATCCAGTATCAATCTGGTTCTTCTAAATTTTGAACACCCTTTGATTGAAAATAGGAAAGTTTTTTCAAAAAAATGTATCTTCCGGTTCTTATTGATTCATTGTTACCTACAAGATGAAAATAAGAAAAAAAATTAAAATAATAAAATATTCCCCAAATAATATTCTTTTCCATTTCTGAGTGTAAAATTCACTTATCTGTACTTTTTTTATTACTTTAAAATAATAAAAAATACACACAGCATCGGATTTCTTTCGGAGTTGGTGGTTCAGAAACAAAGTAAAATTAATCGTATAAATCCCATTCCTGAAAAATAATACCAGTCTTTCCAGTATCCTTAAAATAATTGAAATACTTCCGATATTGGATTTAATAAACGCTACCTCGAAGGATATTGCGGACAAATTCAGTTCCCTATCTGAGTCGGACAGTAGAAAAATATGAATATTTACATTTCTTAACGGGTATCTTCATGTGCCTATCTGGACACCCGGGTGGTATCAACTAAAGATTTATTGGACGCCTTTTTGTTTCCTTATTGGTTTTCTGCTTTCATTAATCGTGGTTTCTTTCATTTTATTTCAGAGCAAAATGTACAAATATATCATTTAACAGGCAACATCCGTGCGTAGAGAAAAATTTTTCGTTGGATGCCTAAAATGGATCTTAATAAAAAGGTTTGGAATAGCTTATACGCCAAAATAAAACTGCACACAGGAGTGAACATAATTTAAAAGACAATGAAATAAACAAGCAAGTTTTTTAAAATCATTAGTTAAATTACATAAATTTTGATTTAAATACCCAGAAGGTTATTCCATCTTTCTTCCGAAAATTGACATATATTTTATCCCTTTTATTGTTAAAAATTTTAGAAATTTATTAAAATATTTTTTTAAAAATTAGATCATTCCATTTTGCTTCTTCCATTCATGTTCTTTATTAACGTCGCAAAATTGGAAAGCAGCTTGTGATTTCATGAGCAGTATATTTTAATTTTAGAAATTTGAAATGTATTTTTTTCGCTTGAATGATAAATTTACTATCAGAAATAAAACTGTCCATATGAAATCGTCATTTGATATAATGCTTAATTTAAAATCATTAATTTAACATGAATGTGGCAGTTTAATATTCAATGTACTGGATACTCTTCTTGTTTTGTCAAAGATTTAGATACTATACATGGTATTGTGTTAAAACAAAGTATATAAGCTTGGTGTCCTTCTGTTTAATCTGAACTTATGTATACATATTAACACATATTACATATTTATAAAAAAAACATTACAAATAATTTAGTTAATAAATGGTGTCTGGAATAGATATGTATTTGGTAGATCTGAAACTTTTAAATTAGATAACTCACTGTGGAAGTTTTAAATATTTTGGAATTTTGGTTCAGAACTAATTTTCCATGTCTACTGACAATTAAATAATTTTTCTCCTTAAAATATAAATTCTGTATGATCTGATAAATGATATGTTAACATTTTATTAATGATGTTCTTAGTTTTTAGTTAAAATAAGGCTTAGATGTGAGCAAACCTTTATCCGTTAAATTTCCAAACAATTTTTAAACTAATTGCTTAATAGTTTTATTCTTCTAATCGGTCAATAATGAAAATTTAGAGCTTTGCTGTGTTGATATTGTATCACTTAAAGAAATCCACATTCAAATTCCTTCTACTTCATAAGCAATTGGCAATCAGCTTCCGAAACTCACGCTAATATTAATCATCTATCTAAACAGGATTCCTCTTACACGAACTGTCTCAATCAATCGGTGGTTAATATCTGAGGGCTTTTTGCGTTTTCCCCCCCAATTATCTCATTACAATACGAGTTCAGAGTATTTCTTGCAATATTTGGCAGTTATTAAAATTACATGACATTGGGCACAATGTGTATTATTCAGTGTGAA
>BGPR01045398.1:0-12337 GCA_013235015.1 Araneus ventricosus | reverse complement strand
CAACCGTGTGAATAAATAGCTGATATAATTAATTCAAACATTTTTTTGCTCAAGATTTCACCCAAAGACAATTTTAAATATTGTGTGTGGCTGAAATTTTGAGAGTATATAAATATCGGTATCTTTCGAGAGTAAGAGAATGTGTAAGAGTGCCCACTTGCCATCGAGCAGGCTGGTGATCTGACCAGTCCGACACTTATCACAAACTAAATCAGGAACTCCTTTGAAAAGTAAGAAAGGCATAAATGAACTCAAATTACCAATCCCGCTAGTGGCCGAAGCTTACTTTCATTTTCACATTAGGAAAGGAATGATTAATTTCGATCTGATTCCGGTGTTGTATGTATAGGAGTTAAATATGAAAATTTCAGCTAATTATGAATTTTTTACATATCGACCCTGTTTGTATAAGTAGGCTCGGAATATTTCTATCCCTGAACCTTAAAAGCTGAAAGAAAAGTCAGTGTGTAACGAAGTGGAATAGAACAAGCAAATTGTATAGTTATTTTTTTCATGAAAATTGATTTAAATTGATACTTGTACATATAACTAAATTTATTGAAATGATGTTAGTGAAAATTTTTCTGTTATACTATTTATTGTTTCAAAGAATGTTCAATTGGATATTTAAGGACCTGGGAGAGGTGCCTGCGTCTTCGATTGCACCTATTTAACTTTTATTTGCTTCTCGTGAAATTTTAAAGATATTTCGAACAATAGTTATTAAATTTTAATTACAGTTTAAACTAAAAGAAAAAGTAACCAAAGCAAGTCGAAGAAGGCATTTAAAGTAGAAAAAAGAATATACCAAAACACTTCTATATTTTAAGGTGTATATTGTTTTAAACTTTTGTCGAAAATGTTCGATAACGATTCATATGAAAAATTAATATCTTAAAAATACTTACCTAACATATGGAATTCAAAGAGATATATAGAGAAGAATATTGATTATACAAAAGAATTGCAACTGGATATGCAGTAGAAAAGCATGGGATCTACCCAAAACACGAAATTCAAAATTAGTTAATAAATATGCCAGCCTTCTCACTCATCATTTATAAGCTGAGCGACGACAACTAAATGTCTGAATATCAAAAGGGATAAGCCATAAATCCCCTGATTCAAGGAGAACCTTGCATAAACACATCGGAGTTATTCAATTTAAATATACCTTTTAAATTTATATAAGAAAGAGTGTCAAAGGAAATTTAATTTTACCTATGATGGATAGTTATGTGTAAGGTTAGTTTCGTTCAAATGAAAAAAATATATATAGTCAAGAAATACAAAAGTAAAGTTAAAGTGAATGAAAAAATAAAAATGATTGATACAAGATGCTGTAAACAAAGCTTTATTCAGCTGAGGCAGTAGTATGAACAAATCGTAATATAATAGTAAACCTCTCTAAGTGGTCACATATCTCCAAGGGCCGTTTTGTCTGGCACGGAATTTTCGGCTCACAGACAAAATGCTAACATAATCCCTCTGAACGGCTGAATTGATTCCTATTCAACTCCAATGAAATATATTGCTTTCTTCTCGTCTTTACATTCGAACCTATTATTGAGCAACAAGGGAGGAAAGGAAGAACGAAAAATTCATACACGAATGAATCCCTCTTTCTCTTCACACTGGGAAAGAAATGATTAAATCGAAATTAACCATTCCTTTCTCAGTTTGAAAAGAAATGGGAACTTCAGCCTCTCCCGGGGTGGAACATTTAAGAATCCATTTTTGCCTTTCATACATTAACTGAATCCTTGACAAAAAAATTGCTAATATGGGTTTCGTTTACTACCAAATAAAACTTTCAGCTCAGAAGGAAAAATAAATATTATTGTCCATTCTTTAACAACTACTGACAAAACGATTAGAGATTTTTTTCACAATTATTGAAAAATAAAATTGCAAAAGTTACATCCGAAAAATCTAGAATATTCACGCAAGCACAAATTATAACTTTAGAAAATATATATAAATTCGAATAAAGTACAATTTTTCTTTAGATGGTTCTTGAAATTCGCTTAATCAGGAATTACGAATTAGGGCATGTTTGAATACACAATTTGTACTTTCAAACATGAAACCTCTTTAGATCGGCCAATTTACCTGGAAACGAAGGGCGGTCGCTGCATAGATATTTAGCAGAAATTAGATGTTCACTTAAATGACCGGGACAATCACAATGCACACTCTTTGAGTGTGGATATAATTTAAACGAATTCAATAGGTCATTCAGGTTTGAAATTCATTTAGTCAAACTCTCTTATGGACAGACAATATACAATTAAAAATGGTAGAGCTACAATAAAATATCTTATTGATATATATTAGTTATTGAAACTCATTTAGAGGACAAAATTTATATGTTAGTAGTTGATGTTATTCTGAATAAAATAGGATACTTAAAAGAAGCAAAATGTCATATAATGTTTCAACACTGTAGATATAATCATTAATATTCTCAGGCATTATTAACGTTCGAAAAGATTTTTTGGCTTGCTAATTTCTACCGGGTAAAGTTCAACTGTGAAATAATTTCACCATTGCGAACGCTACTATGGCATCACTTAAAGAATCAATGAAATTTCAACCAATTGTGGAATGGAAAGGGACCGCTTAGATATATGTTGTCCAGTACCAGGAGAATCTTCTGACGAATCCAAATACTTGTTAATCATCCTTGACGATTATTCTCCGTGTATTACCGCTCATTTTTTAAATATATCGATACTTTTGTCGGTTTACAATATATTCGACCCTAAAGAAACGGGAAAGGAGCAAAAAGAAAAAAAATGCAGGACATGACTTCGAATTAGAGTTTCCATATTATTTTTCGGAGATCATTAATGGCAACAGGGATAAATTTGAACCTACAATTTTTTATCAACGAAAATGAAAGGTGTGGCTGAAAGGTTAAATAGGGAAATGATTGAAAGTGTTAGGATGAAACGCAATGAAACGAAGCTGCCTTAATCATTCGGGATTGAGTTAGGAAACACTATTAATTATTTCAAAAATTGATTTTCCCCTTAATCATTTTGACAGTCATAACGAAAGATTAATCAATTTCTTTAAAAATAATTTTTATTACCAAGTGATATTATTCTTGAAGCAATCTATCAAACTTCGGGAAAAAAAATAATGCATATTTGTTAAATTATGCTACATGATAAGCATTTCCATATGCTACAGCAACAGTAAAAAATAAACAAAATTTTATTTTTTCATATACAAAAATACAAAAGCGAAAATAATATTTTAAAATATTACAAATTGGTAAATCATTTAAATAAGATTTGATAAAAGTTTTGAAAAACATTTTAAACTTACCTTTCTCATGTCGAGGAATCCTGAATAATTGATTTTTTGTAGGGAGCATCGATTTATTCTTAACGTATTTGTCATAATTCCACAATATAATAAATAAAAAATAATAAAGCATCCTCAATGTACACTATGCAGAAATAAAATTTCCATTTATCTATACCAGTGATTCAACATAGTGTCTTCGTTGGAAATGAGAGGATTCAAAGTAGTTAATTACAATTTCCACAAATGAGGGCGCTGCTATCGTTTATCACATGCGTGCATAAATCCTCTGTATGTCCGTTTCCATAGTAACATCAAGAAGTCAAGAAAATACCTATCTTGAGTCGTATTATGAATGATAAAACAGGGATATGGTTTCCTTTAAACATCCTGTCGAACTAATTTCAGTATTGTGCTGTGAGTATGCCGGGTATCCAGAACTTTGCATTTATTTCACTTCCATTGCTGTTCCTAGTCTTCTGCTGTATCGAACAGAAGTAATAATCCAATCTTAGAACTTTTAGCTTCTCCATATTGTAACATTGGCGTTTCAAATACGTAACAAACGGCAATAACATTAATTTTCATTTCATTTACCAACCCAGAAATAAAATTCCAGGCTTTATATAAAAGAAAAGATTTGCTTTCATGAACTATGTGCTTGCACAATTTTATATATTTATATAGACATTTTTCAATATTAAAAGTGGTAGTACATCTCTTGCGAATTTTTCAAATCTTCACTCCTAACTATACAAAAGGTGTTGTACAGCTACCCAAATATTTAATTTTTTTGCAAATATAAATTCAGAGTGTTCAAACAAACTGTAGACATTTCAAGAATCCATAAAATAAATGTAGATTTTTAAGTGGTGCAATTCATGCACAATGGTCGGGTTTTTTATTGGCCTAGAAAAAGTATTTAGTACAAAAACTTCCCTTCGAGAGGCGCTACAAGGAGCTTTGAACCTACCTAACCTGCAACTTGCCCTGTTATTTATAAACCTGCAGTGTCCAACAATTATGTTTACGATTACTTTAGTTGTATTCCAAGCAGTTTATCATGGTTCGGTTCTTGCCCGATCCAATGTTATTTTTCACCAAACGCTATCAACATATATAAGAGTCTACCGCGCATGTGTCGGCTTTTTCAGCCAGAATTCGGCTTCTGGACGGAAGAAAAAATGTCGCCATCGTCTTCTACTTCAAGTACTTTCACATCATCCCCTTGTTATTACCGCTGATTAAGATTCTACGGTACAGTGATGAACAAAAATATGGGGCTCCCTTTAACTCTGGTACATATTATTTCATCTACACGAAACTAATGTCGATGTTAATGACTCAAAGTCAACTGTTTAACCTAGTTAATTAACACATTTAATTAACTGCTATCTCGAGATTTCTCCATTACGCCTACCGATTGTTTTTTCGATGAATGGATTCATGGTCATAAAATTAGCCCCCTACACACATTTTTATACAGTTGTGATGATAATTTCGAGACTTATAGGATTTTGAAAAAAATTTCTTATCTAATGTTAAATGAGTTATATACACTTTTGATTATATCTCAGGAAATATTATAGATTCCTCAAAAACATTTTCACTCACTAAAAGAACATAATCTTACTGCATAAAAAATGAACGAAATTTATAAATAAAGAAATAATAATATTTTATACAAATTTTTAAACATGAATGTGACAAAAAGTGCATTGTAACATAGTAAAATTTTTACGTCAAAGCAAAAGTGATATACTGAAAACGTCGGAATACAAAAACCTATGAGCATATTTGTAATAGCTTTCGAAATATTATCAAAAGTTTTTATAACTCATTCAACATTAGATGAGCCATTTTTTCAAATGTCTGTAAGTCTCGAAGTTATCTTAATAATGGCAATTAAAAGCTGTCTGGAGCATGTTTTTACTTGTCAAAGCAAAATCGGCGAAGACTACGCCATAAAGCAGAAAAGTTACTAGGTTGTGCAACACGCACCAGAAGATTTAGAATTTAGAGGCTCGGAACAAGGAGCGATTTTAAATATAAACATATATATCCACCACTTTCGTGATTTACTTGCGATATCATAATATTTTCTGTATTGATCAGCTAAGTCAACTGCGCACATATACTTATCATAAACAGCAATAGCTTTCGGGCAGGTAACACAGCACACATTTCCTATAATTCTGAGTTTGACGGATGCAATTCGTTCTTCGCACCTTTTTCTTTCTTTTTTCTCGTACCAAGCAGTGCATGTTAAATTCGGCTCTTCACTACAAGGGAAGCATTTTGTATCAACCATTATCTGCAAGTTTTACGTTTTTCACATTTGTTGGTAAAAATTTTCGGTTTGTCTTTACAGTTCCACTAGCGTAGATTCCTCGCTAGCGTTCCTAGATAGCGTAGAAATCATTCATCAACACAAAGCTTTTGTAGAAACCATCAATGTATGTATTGTGTACCATTGAAAGATTTTTAGTTAAAAAAGTCACTACACTATATCCAAGTCCATTATCACTCCTTGCAAGTGTGTCTCTTTTACCAAAGATGGGCTCGAAGTTGTACACATATCCGAAGAAGGATGTGCATAAAGTCCACACTTTGAGTACTCTTTTTATTTTTGTGTTAGGCATAAATTGCACTATGCCTTATCTGCCTTTGTACTTTACCATTGCTTCATCTACAGATAAATGGGGATAGGATTCAAAGGGCATTTCGAAATTAGACCGCAAACAAGACATGGGAGGATCCATCTTTTGTGTCATTAAATGAGGGATCATTTGGTGAAACTACATTTTCCCGATCTAAAAGATGGAAAATCTATATATGTCCACAAACCTGTCCCTTGCAAATGTACGTTTTACTTTATCGTTTCCAAGCATAGGATTAGAAGGCCAAAAATCTTTGATTCTAGGTAGCTTGGCAATTCCCATAATGAGTATTGTGGCTATGAAGCTGAAGAGTTCTTCAATATCTTCAAATGGCTTCCATAGCCATTTTATGTCACCAATAGGTTCCCATTTGTCAAGGGTAGCAGATTTCACAAATCCTGCATATTTGTTTGTGTTTTCACGAATTTTTTCACACATCATTTGTGAAAAGCATTTTAAAATAGTCTCCTGCTTCAGATCCAACAGGTAAATTGTGCTTAGGGCCTCCGCAATATTTTGATTCTCTGTTAGACCAATCTGCAGATTGTCTATCCGTTCCCTGTCCAAAAAGTTTGAAAGGTTGAAGCAGTATTTGCTGCCTCCTGATCGTTCGCCTGATCTTCGTCTTTTTCATCTCCAGGTTCTTTGTTCAAAATAAACGAAACACCAGCTAAGGAATCATCAACTGGCCGGCCATCATCTTCGCTTGAAAGATCGCTGACACTTTCATGGGAAGCAAATAAAATTGCTTCGATTTCTTCTTCTGTAAGATCACGTTTCCTTTTACTAATAATAAAGATGAAACAAGTGAATGAAATTAAATACTAAGCTAATAATACCAAAATTGATTGGAGAAAAGTAGAGAATCAAAAGCAACTCAAGAAAGAACAAAAATTTCCAGTATGGCAATGCGAGCAAGGAACTCAATATTTATACAGCTTATGTGGTACCTCTGTTCGTTTTTATGTAAACAGGTATATTTTTAGAAAAAGAAAGTACAGACTTACGAAAATGTCTTTTTAGTTATTTTCCACCTATGTCAACATGTGTGAGAAACATGTGTTCATGATTCTTTGTTACTAAAGAAAAAAGAATTTGTGAATTGGTTCGCCTTTCACTTATTAAGCAGCGCATGAACGCCGATACTAATATAGGAAACATAGTAGTTAAGGAAATTCTGTTTCGTGAACAATTGCAGAGCCTTTATTTTAGGTAATCAGGATGTTATCTGTAATATTTTTAAATTTTATGCATATTTTCATTTGTAGGCAATTCGACTTCATGTAAATATTTCTTAATTTATAAATATCTGATTCATCATCTTAAGTACAATAATTATCAGGCAACAATTATCGGGAAATCGCAAAAGTGATTTCAAACACATATTAATCATTTCATCGTAATACTCGATAGAGAAACTTTTTGTTTTTTCATCTGAAAAGGTATCGCGATTGAAAAAATAAATATCCTATTTTATGATGGTGGTTGAAGATTCCTCACAAATTAATATAATTATATCTCGTTGATTGGTGTCGAATTTTGTACTCTTAGGGTCGCTGGGGGAATGACAAAAAAGAATTATCATAATTAGGAAACAATTTCTAATTACATGTCACTACTATTGGAGGTTACATTTTAACTTTTTTTATGACCGCGGGATCTAAAAACGTCCTAATCCGTGAGGCTTAATTCTATTTAGTTCAAATATTTGGCAGAATTTTTTTTGCTTTTAAAAAGACTTTATATCAATATAATTGATATGGCAAAGCAGGGTTGAAATTCATTAACAGAGGGAAAATGTTTCCCCCTCAAGTTTTTTAAGATACACTTTTTTGAAATCATTCCTTTTGGATGCTTTAAACTGGTTATGTTTATTATTTACTAAAAGTACAGTCCATTTTCACATGTGGCGTTTTCGAAGCTCATCGAAGTTCAAAAACCTACACGGTTGCAAAATAAGTCTGAACATTTTTGGCCTACTTTTGTAGAAAGATTTATTTAATACGTGAGGGTTGCCGAATTTGGACTATTTGGACAAGTTTTAATATATAGCGATGAGGAATTAGTTTTAATGAAAAACATGTAGTATATTTTTTGTAGTTTACTTACCTTCAGAACAATGTAAATAAATATTTTCAGGTAACTCCGAAAAATTATCAGCCAATCTGAGTTCTAAACAGACATCTGGAACAATATTATATTAAAACTGTAATGAGAAAACAGCTGTCGAGAACTGGCTCAATGGGCATGCACATGATTTCTAACAAGACTGTTAAACAAGCTGGTCCTGTGTTCAGAAAAATGCTTAAACATATTTGGTGATTATGTGGATTTTTTGTATTTTCTGTCTTTTTTAATAATGAATTCTTTCATTACTCTTGAAATCTTTTTTTGGATTTATCCTCGTATACTTAACTTTAATTCTCAATGCATTATTTAGCATATAGATTTTTAAGAATATAAATGTTTAGTTTAATTATAATTTAGGTCCCGTTTTGAAGCAATAAGCGTTCCAATTTGAAATGAATTTCGTACTTTTGAACCGTGGTCAGACGAAGAGGAGGACATTTTAGCAGGCAATGCTCTCTCCAAATTTCGTGTCACATCTGCATGAGAGTATTTTACTCTGACGGATTTTACGTACTCCAAATCCAATTACAGGTGGTTCTTCCACTAAGTCGGGTTTCAAACTGGGAAACCTTCTGCCCCAATGTCGAGACCAACCAGAAAGTTACTGAGGCCCCTTGCATGTTAAACCATTATTTGCCAAAACTCTATTATTTTACTTCTTAAAAAATTCCATTAATATTCTAACCTGAATGAAATATGAAAGAAAACGTTATTTTAGAATTTTACTTAGTAAGGTAGCTTAATTAACTTTCATTTAACATTAATTATCTTTTTAATTAGAAAATATGATTTTTGCTGGATTCGTAACTTTTATAGATGTCAGCTCAACATTCAGATGTAACGATGAAAGCTAAAAATGGTACTGCTGAGGTGACAATTAAAAGAAAACAATCGTCCCAAAAAAGGGATAATGGCAGATAATGGGCTGAGGAATTTTTGTTTTTTAAATTTCGAATTACTAGAAATTTTTTTTCGTAGTGTTTAAATAATATTTTGTTATTTGAAAAAACGGAAAATATTTATAATGTTCTATGTGTGTGAATATATGAGTTAGTATTGATGGGCAACGCATGAGTTTTTATTTGCCTGGCGACGCCAGAAATCCTTGCTGCGACCCTCTTTTTTTATTATCAGCGATATGATTTTCCGTAATCAATTTAAATTCCAAAAATGTTTTAATATAACACTACTGAAAAAGGAGGAGATAAAAGAAAGGGGGTTCAAACGGTTAATATAATTTTATAATTAATCGTCCAAATGTATTTTTGATTTCCCTTCTAATCTCAAAGATAATTTTATTGTTTACCTACCTTGAAGCAAAAGACTGAAATAGGTACCTAACCTCATATACGAGGATGGATCCAAACAAGAAGAAAAAAGTTTAGAAGCAGCAGCATTTGAAAAGTAATTATTATGTAGAGAACCCGGTATGTAAAAAACCCGGTACAGCGTATGTACCGCCGATTGTAAAAGGTTAAAAAGAGTTTTTAATTAAACTTTATGTAGAGTTAAATAGAATTATTTAAAACAAGATTACAATTTCGAAATCATTACAAACGTATGCCGCAAAAGTAGCTTTCTCCACTTTTCAAAAATGCGTTTTTTCAAAGATTATATGTCCATTTCCCCCTCTTAACACCTCGTCATCATGAGTTGAAAACAAGAATACATAGCCGCAACTTTTTCAATGCCATGCAGCTTATTTTTCAAATCTCATTTTGACTAGATGTGGCAGAAAATCCACTTTTCTCAAAATTTTTCTTATTTGGAGATGGCCACATTTGCAGCTACACGACACATGTATATATTTTTTTACTTAATATGAAAATGCATAATATGGAATCTAATTTAAGTATTGTTTACAAAAATACCAACTGAAATTATGTTTTATTTTATGTGGTTCTAAGTGGGGACGTGCGAGGTGCTGGTCATGCCATCGATACTCCACAACGTTAATATGAAAATAGAAGGCTATTAGATTTCTAGAAAAAAGCATCTTCTACTGCTAACTGAAAACAAAGCTATTGGAATGAACAGTAAATTTTGTCATGCTATTACAAGCGCGACATAATTTAAGCCCAGTAGAGGAAGAAAGTATGATTAAATCTTCTATTTTCATACAAACAAGTGTGGTGGCATTTTAAGGACGTGTCTTCACTATCTAGAGAAGTGGGAAGGGCATTTTCATCATATGAAAAATTTAACTTGATTTTAATAAATACCCACCCCACCCATGCCAACATTCAAGCTTTCAGTAATTAAATTCTTCAAAATTATATTGAAATCAATTTTGTTGAAGTCGAAATGTTTGATGAAACATCCTCTGTTCACTGCTACACTACAAAAGAAATGATTGACCATTTTAGACAAAATTCAGTACCATTGTCTAACATATAAAATGAAATATTTGCAGTTTTCAATGAAAATGATGTTTCGAATAAGAATTTCGGAAAATTAGTATAATACTGTTTGTGTTTGCCAAGAACAACAGAGGTACCGAAAGAGTTTTCAGTTGAATGACCAACAATGATAAAACAAAATAACTTATTAAAACCTTAAAGTGCATGCTAATTATCAAATATAATTTTGACCTTACTTGCATGGAAACTTACCAAATTACCCCAAAAATTAATTGTTGCTAAAATCAATACATTCTTCAGATATATATCAGAAAAAATTAAGAAAAAGGGTAAATGAAATTTTATACTACTAAACTTGTTTCGTAGAATTGCATATGTTTTATAAATATCTCATCCTCATTTCCGCATTATTCAGTTTTAGTTATACATTTTTTACTAATTTTTAAAATATGGCGAACGCGCTTCCAATTTTTTTTCCATAAGTGTGTCCTGATTTAAATTTTTAAAAGAAATCCTCCTAAAATTAATATAACAACTCAAAGTAAGTAAAATATTGAAAATAAGTTATGTTTCTCGAGAGTAATATAAATTAATATCCTATAAAATTATTTTTATTATCAAGTCATATTACTCGGGGAAAAATCTATCAAAATTAAGGAAAGCAAAAATTTTAAAGGTATAATGCATATTATCTCAGATTTTTCCATACGATAAGCATTTTAAAATGTTACTGAAACAGCACAAAAATAAAATTAAATTTCAATATTTAATGTACGAAAGCAAATTTAAATCAGAAAATATTACGAATTTGTAATTCATTTAAATCACATATCATAAAAGTTTTGACAAATATTTTAAAAATACTGTTCTCATCTCGAGGAATGGTGAATAATAGGTTATTTGCAGATATCATCGATTTATTCCTAACATAATTGTTATAACTCGCTAATATAATAAATCTGATCAAAATAAGATATTCAGAATACACAATCTGCAACAATAAAAGTTATTTTACCCATATCAAATATCCAAGATGGCGTCATTTACATTGGTTCTTTGAAAATGGGAAGGGACTCAAAGCAGTTAATTCCAATTTCCACACATAGGAGCGCGGCTATCGTTTGTCACATGGAAATATTAATCTTCTACATATTCTCCACTTCAGTTACATCAAGAAGTCAAGAATAATACTTAACTTGACTCGTTTTAATAATATTACATTTTTGTCAAACATTTAGATATTGCGAAAAGTGAACAGGTTGTTTAATAGTGCCCATAGCCCTCAAGAAGGCTTAATTTCAGGTATTGTTTTTGTAGTATTGCGCTGTGAAACGGCTGAAACTTGCTTGCTTCTGTTGGCAATGAGGAGGCCATGGAAAGAGAGAGTAAACAGTTGTTTGCATCTTTTTCACTTCTACATATGTTCTGATCCTTCTACTGTACCTGACACTACTAATAATTTAATCTTAGAACTTTTATCTACGCATATTTTAATATTTACGTTTCCACATCACATCCGTACCACATGTCAATTACATTTACTTTTCTTTACCAGCCCAGATATAAAAGTCCAGGCTTTATATTAAAGAAACTTTGAAAAGTAAAAGTCTTATCCACGAAAAAAAAAATCCAAAATTTTATATAGAATTTTCTGCAATATTAAAAGTGGTAACACTTCATTTAGATATTTTCACATGTTTATTCCTAACTATGCATAGGTGATATCGCAATTTGACTGGAGCTGTGCAAAAAAATCAATTCCAAAAGATGTGTTCGCCAGTATAACTTATCAATCACTTGTTCCAAGATTATAGTCCAAGAATATGCTTTGCAAAATAATATAATTTACTCTATAGAATATTATTTTACAGA
>BGPR01045397.1:0-12337 GCA_013235015.1 Araneus ventricosus | reverse complement strand
ATGTAACGAACCCTTGGTTACAGCGAACCTTTCACATGGTCCCAACTGAAGCCCTATGTTAATTATGTATTTTTATACGTTTACAAAGTACAGCAAACGCTAGACTTGGTTATAGCGAACTGAAAATTTCTAAAACTTCAAACTTTTCTCTTGCCCAAAGGGACATTCTTTACTAATTGTGCTCAAGTCAACCCAAATTCTACAAGAGTTACCCCTTTTGCATGAAATACTCTGGTTCAGAGACCACATTCATCGCCTATTGTACCTTTGTTAGAGTCACTTCTAACCCCATAAGTGGGACAACGGAACAACAGGCAAGGCTCTTTACAGTTTCTATCTCCCCTCCTCCCCCCCGGTGGACACCTGGCCTAGCGTCAACCAGGAAGGGGGGGGGACTTTCTGGTCAGACGACCCAAGCGCAATAACGTGTTTCCTTTGCCATTTTTGTTTAATTGCTTAACTTATCATTATGTGAACTTTGCAGTGATCATGGTTAACGTTGGCAAGCGAAAAGCTTTTTCTGTCGGAGCAGAAAAGCATGCTTGTGAATGCTTTTTCGAAAAATGACATAGAACATTTCGAATGTTGTGACGACGATGTCATTACATCTGGAGAAGTGAGTGAGGAAGATGCCGTGGCATTAGTAAATGAAAAAAACAACTCTATTGTAGATTCGTCTTCAAATATGGAGGAAGAACAAGACGAACCATAGCCTTCAATTGCAGATGCAAAAACGTTTTGAACAATTTTTTTGCCACAGGAAACATCGACGAACATGTTGTAGACCTGTTTAAACTAGTGGATAAAATAATTGACGAGTTGTATATAAAATTGAAAACTTGTCAACCAAAAATAACATCTTTTTTCAATGTAGTGGAGTAACAAATAAGTGAAAAAAAGGTAAATGTTTAGTTTGTTTATTATTGAGTATATTATTTAATACGTGGATTGTCCCTAATTACTAATCAAAATATTATGTTATTAAAAAGTTCATTATAGAAGTAGTATCTTAGCATGTTAGGGCATTTCTTTTGCAAATACGGATACAGAGAACCTCGGTTAGAACGAACTTCTGAGTCGGTCAGTTGAGGGTTCGTTATAACGGGGTTGGACTGTATTTCAAATGTAAATATTTCCTTTAAAATATTGGAAATTTCATTCCTTTTATTTTCACGTCGTTCAGCTAATTTTTCGGTCAGTTTATGTTGCTTTTGTGTGTTCGTTGTTTCCATCCCTTTTAAAATAAAAATTGTTTAAAATAATTGCACTAACAAATTAACCCTTACCCAATTACAACCTAATTTACGTAATTACCCTCTTAAAAATTGGTATTTTACAATAGAGATTAAAAACAATCAACTAGAAAAATTAGAATAAATTTAAAAATAAAAAATAAAAAAAATAACTTAAACCTTAAACATAAACAACAAAAATTTTTATTTATAAACAATAAAATTTAGAGAAAAAATTTAGAAAATGAAATTTAAACAATGTTTAAGTAACACGCAATTGCAGCAGCAAAACAAAAAACAGAGAACATTGGAAATCAATATCATACAAAGCAAGCCAAAAAACAAAGATAAATTCAGAGGTAATCGAAATAAACAAACAAGGACCCCATTCCAGTTCGTTGTTTCAAGGGCTAAGGACTTTATTTGAAATAGATTCAAAATAACAATTGGGAAATGTTTCTGTAAGAAGCTTGCATTACGCCAAACATAGCTTCTCTTAGCCCAAAATTTCGCAAACAAAAGACAAAGGAGATCTCTACATCAAAAAGCATTATTTCGAAAGAAAGAGGAAAAACAAAGCACAAATATCAAAACGCTCATAATATTGATTTCAAAATCAGCCATTTGGCTTTTTTAAAGTTAGCTGTCATAAATATAAACTTTCCCCATGCCCAGGATAGAGAAAAAAGAATAAAAATGACCTACGTAATCACACCCACGCTAACTTTCTTTTAAAAGGAGGTATTATTAAATTATTAAAGAAACACTAGTCCCATGGCGCCATCTATATTCGTAAAAACAAAATAGAAGATGTAAAAGCAGAATTTCTTTTGGGGGAATGGAATTATTTAGACATAATAATATATTTAGGAAATATGCGTGACATTTCATGTTGCTATAGAGGGCGCGCCTGATGGAACTTCAAAGAGAATTAAATGTAAATCTGCGTCATTGTTTAACATATTTAACCATAAAATACTTGAAGATTTAGCCCACCAACAATATCTCATATCTTATTATCACAGATTTACTAATGAAACTTATAGAAGAAAAGCTTATGCACGTTGGCATTGCTTAAGAAATAAAATACAAGAAAAATACAACTGATAAACCATTTGACACTAACTTTCGTTTTCTTAATAACTTTATTTTTAACAATTACTTTTTTTTTCCAAGTATAAATAATGTAAAATTAACAATTTGTCATATATTCAAAAGATAATTATTTCAAAAAGAATTTATGAGATTCAATATTTAACACTCAGAGCAAAAAAATTCAGGCACAAAATATACAAAAAATTCTGAAAGATGTTATTAGGAAAATAGATTATTTCTCATATAAATCCTATGTGATATTAAAGTATCATGGAATAAAACAGTATCCCATAAATATGCTAATTTGTAGACAGACTGTCTGAATCTCTTTGGCACGTAGCCAAATTCCAGAGCGGCACAGATTTCGGTGGGTATTTTTGTTATAGATTAACAAACAATTAATTGTATAGTTTAAAAGTCACAACCACGATTTTCAGAAAATGAGCTTCGTATGAGAGGTTTCAACTTCTAGTTAACAGCCCGGATGAGAACTCACAATACAGATTTGAAACTCACCCAAGATCACAAAGGTCCACTAACCTTTTAATGAAGAATAACACGTTGTCTTGTTTTCTTTCAGAGCTAAAAGGTGAGTCATAGATTCTGTTGTCGCAATTAAATTGCCATTTCCTTCATGCCTATTGCACATTTTCTTTTCACATTGCATAAGTTTCTTTTGGCTTGTTTCGTCTAAATTCTCTTTTTGAGGAAACCGGTTGTGTTGATGACCCTTTTGTAGATCTTTAGTTTTACTGTCCGTGATATTTTTCTCTTTGACACTCCAAGGGCCTTGAAGGGCCAGCTGTCGGTTCTCGGTTTTTCTCCTTTTGGCTGTCTGTGGTTTCCTATGGATTTGCTAGATGGGTTGCTTCATGGCAGATCATCTGCTTCTCTTGTGGTTTTGGCTTGGGTGAGGTTGAAATCTTGTCGTGTCTCTTCGAAGAGGGGTTTATGAAAGAACCAGCTGTCGGTCCTGGGATTTTGGCCTTTTGGCTGTCTGTGGCTTCCTATGGTGTTGCTAGATCGGTTGCTTCATGGCAGATCATCTACTTCCCTTGTGGCTTCGGCTTGGGTGAATTTAAAATCTTGTCTTGTGTCTTCGAAGAGGGGCTTATGAAAGAGCCAGCTGTCGGTCCTGGGTTCTTGGCATTTTGGCTGTCTGTGGTTTCTTATGGACTTTCTAGATGGGTTGCTTCATGGCAGATCATTTTCTTCCCTTGTTGCTTCGGCTTAGGCGGGATTTAAATCTTGTCTTGTCTCCTCGAAGAGGGGTTTAAGAATTCCTTATCCGTTTTGAATGTGTTACCCAGAGCAGTATGCCTATGACAAAAAATTGAAGCATTTACTACAATCAAGGAAACTTTACAGCGAAAACCAGGAAGTGCATCACAGAGCCATTTAAAAAGCCCTGAATTTGAAGCGAATGTAATTATAAATAATGTATACATGTAAATATTTAGAATTTTCCCATTTTTAAAAACGCTGCTTAGCTTTTAATTTTGAAACTAATTATTTCTACTTAAATTCTAATGTAAAAGCCACTTTCATTTATTTTAAATATTCGGTAGAATATTCATGTTTTCAAATGCGCTTATTCGGGACTTTCCCCGTTTACAGCAGTCTTTAAGGCACATGCGCGCCACGACCTGTTCTGAACTATTTCTGTTTTGGAAGTTGTGTTTAAAGCGCATCACTTTGGTTTTCGGACATGTGTGTGATTTCGCTCTAGAATTCTAAAATAATCGTCAAGATGAAATTTTCCTCGTAACTTTAAAGAGATGAAATAAAGAAATGGTTCTAGTGTAAATTAGTTACCTTTTCTTCTTGAAAAACTTTTGTACATTTGACCATAATTTATATCTAATCCAAATAGCTGATTCTATGTGTAAATGAAAGCAACTAAACGTTATGGATTTATTGTATAGTCCTGAGACTTGTCAAAACTTTATCATATCATTTATATGAGATTCCGATATGACTTTCAGCTTACAGACAAACTGAGTGGCTGGCAATACAGGGGGATTTAAAGTTCAGCGTAAAAACTTAAGATAAGGTAGAAAGAACAAAGAAGCCAGAAACACATGCGAATGTAATGAATGAAACGCCACCAGTTTGAGCGCTAGAGAATACATGAAGATACTGAAATGACAAGCCAGTAGCGATTGGAAATTCTTTATTTGGTAATACCTTTCATTTGGACAGCACAAATAAAATTCCTGTATCGACTTGAGAATACGAACTTGCGAAACTGTATGTTCTTGGACAACATATATAGTGTCGAAACAACTTCTCAAGATTTTTACCATTTATAAATTATACAGGGTGCCCATTAAAGTCCCCTACCACCCTTTTAACTACCGAATAGCTGCGGATATCTTCATAAGAGTGGTGTCTAGGCACGATAAAGTGACTATGCACTACTGGATGAGACAACTTACAGCGCTAACTGGTGGAAAACGTTGGAGTTTAGCCAACCAGTACGAGATAGAGGGAAAAAGTGAATTACAAAGTTGTAGAGCATTATTGATTTACTACAAAAACACACCTTGTGGCCGTAATTGCTTAGAAATGAACGCTTAAAGCACGTATTTGTTTGTTCACGATTTTACACGTGAGAAAACATTCTTAGAAAGAAAAAAACAACTAGTTATCACAAGAAACCTTTATTTTCGGTGTTCAAACTTCTCTCCGTTAGCTACAATGCACAACTCGACCCTTGCTTGAACTTCACGTTGCACATGGTGTAGCATAGCAGGTGTAACGTTGGCACAAGCATCCGTAATGTGTATTTTAAGCTTTTTTCCAGCGTTCATAACCATAAGGTGTCTTTTTGTACTAAATCGATGATGCTCTACAACGTTGTCGTTCACTTTTTCCTCTATCTCGTACCGTTTTAGAGACAATAACGCTAATTCCACCGTTTTCCACCAGGTGGCGCTGTAAGTGGTTTCATCGAGTAGCGCATACTCACTTTACCATGCCTAGACACCACTCTTATGAAGATAGCTGCTGCCATTCGGTAGTTAAAAGGATGGTAAGGTATTTTAGTGGGCACCCTGTATATCAAGGTTACTTGAGAATAGTAAGGTTAGGCTCACAGAGAGAGGATGAATTGATGACGTCGCATTGGGACCACGCTTCTTGGGCCCAATGCTACGCAACGACATAAATAAATTGTTTGGGAGCTCTTTTATCTACGGAAAAAGTTTTTCTAAGTTAGATTTTTTTTGCAGAAACGTTTTTCAAGAGTCACACATTACGAAAGAATCAAAATGCAGAGAGTTAATAGAAAATTTTAATAAAACGCAGTGATCTTTCTCATAATGTCTCTATTGGAGAAAGCAGATAATTACGTCTATTAGCGACTAAACTTTAATACAGTTAAATAAAAACAACTCTAGTGTAGTCAGTGGACGTTGTTTTAGAAACCGAACACTTAAGAATAATTTTACTTTTGACTATAAAATACACATTCGTTTAAATTTTGGTTTTTCACTTACTTCATCCAACTGGAAACAAAATCAAATATCTTTGAGAAATTTCTAAAAAATAAATTATAATTTTGAATAAACAATAAAAAAATAACTTTTTTACATAATTTCTTTCATAGCACAAAACTAATGGAAACACACACACGCACACACACATTGCATCTTCAAATATAAATATATATATGACACAGAATAATAAATATGATATAAAAACTCTCGAACAATATAATAATCATAATTTGCTATATTAATGATAAACTATTGCCTAATTATATGTTTTAAAGAGAACACATGATAACAAAACTTATATTAAATATTTTTGATTAGAATATTTCCGCTTCGATGCCGATGACTTGAAGAAATTTCCAAAGCTCGCTTTCGTAGAATGCCAGAAATCGGTCCAAAGCACTTTTTAGAACATTATTTTCCACTCTAGTTTAGAGTGTCCCTCTCTAACTGATTAAGTTTTTAATTCATCTTTTCATTTGATGGCAAAAATAATGTAGGAATAGCTTTTGGTTTCAGAACTACTATTACTATATTTGCGGAACACTAAGAAATTACATTTTAAATCACGATGATAATCGCTCTCGCTGAATTTCTGAGAGAAAATTCGAGCATTTTCATCAATTAACGATATCTTTTCTTTTGCCTTTACAAATCCAAATTTTCCATTTCACGATCTTTCGGAAATGAGTCGAAAGAAATGTTTTTTCCTGTCGAATTTCTCGAACGCATCGAACATCAGACAACAGAACAAGCAGGCATTGTATTAACTTTCAAATCTTTTCGTAAAACTAAAACATTTGGCTCTGAAAAGAGTCGTATTTCAATCTTTAGTTTACGAACCAGAGGAAAACTCTTTAGTAATCAAGCAACCTTCTCAGCACTGAATCAAACGAGAAATAGTCATAATAAAACTAAAATTCCCGCCTTTTAATTTGGAATGTGATGCGAAAAAAGAAAGAAACAAACAAACCTCGGCTCCAGACTAGACATAAATAAACCCAAAAGATCATATTCTTTATTTTCATTCATCGAAAAGTCTTATTAGGTGGCAAAAAAAGAAAATATTATCCTCAAAAAGCGAATCGAGTATTTGAAATTGCTGTAAAGTAATCAGAAAGAGAAGAACCAGGAATAATTTTCATTAAAAATAAAAAATCATGACGCGGAATTTATAAGCAAAAAAAAGGAGTCTTGTGATGTAAAGTCATTAACGAACCATTAATCGGGTATTTTCGCCGTTTCTTACAGATGGAATAAATTTGTTTGTTTAATTTGAAACTGCGTGGGAAAGCGGAAAGTTTCGAAATCTGTCCCAGTGTGACGTAATGCGCGGAAAGACCTTCTGCTCATCGCGTTTGTGGACCCTCCCTGCCTGTGTATAGATTCCCATCAGCTGCACATGGATCTGCGAGACTTTTTGAAAATACCCGCCATTTCGCATTACACAACGCCACTTGTTATAGCACAAGTTGCTCTACAATAGTGATAAGATATCTTCACGATATTATAAGGCATTCAGAATACCGAACAAAGTCGTGAAGATATCGTACAGCATCTTGTACTAATAAGGACAGGTCTTAGTGTGCTGTAAGCTACTTCGTACGCAAAGTACATGTCCATCCTCTCACAGTTCGTAAACTATGATTTCTGTGAGCATGCTGGGACTTTAAATGGCATGCGGTGAAATCCAACTTAATCACTGGGCGACAGCGCCCTCTAGCTCAACCGGTTGGCATTTTCATTCATTCTTTCCTGTCTGATGTTGGATTGCTTTTGTGTTGCCTTATCTCTCCAGTAGTTTGCACTCTAAATTTTGAATCACTATATAGAACCTGTGCTGATAGTTTTAAAAAAATCACCAGCATTATAATAATTGGCGTTAGATTATTTTGATAAACTTTTCACCTTCATTAATAAAGAAATAATTACTGAGAAAAGAATTTCCCATATGTGTGAAAGTTTTTTCTTTGTGTCATAATACATGTTAAAGAATTGATATTTTAAAAGCTTTGCTTTTTATTAGCTAAGGATGAAAATATGTTCTTTATTATCTGCGTCCTTTATTCCTTTTCGCGGGTCACGTGCTATCTAGTCGCAGTAATTTGTTTTTTGAGATATATTGTTGGCTCCTGACGACAGAATGATGGATGGACGAGTGGAGTGATAAGACCAATAAAACGCGATAAGCAGAAACTAGGCTTCGGGCCATCCAAGACAAGAGAAGAAAAGAACATCATATTATCTCTACAGAATATTTTTTCTCCTATTTTCATACGGTTCGTTTTTTATTTTTCTTACGATGGATCCGTTTACTAAGTGGAACTCGTTCTGAAATTGTGTCACGATATTGCGTTTAAGTAATCTTTTCCAAACAGTAACTAGAGAATATGTATTCTTCAGTATCACGCAGTGCTTAATAAACTAAGTTTTGAAGAAGTTGTTTAATACCAGTTTGTTAAGAAAAAGTTGCAGCAAAATGGCTGAATATGTCTTTAGCGAGGTCTTATAAATTATTTTATCTAGTTTGATTTAGAAGGTGAATGTAATTTCCAGCCAAGTTTAGATACATTTATTGTATCCATTTTTTTCTCTTTTTTAAATCCAAATAGCACAACATGTTGCACGATATTATCCTATATTATCTAATATTATATGATATTGTACAATATTATATGATATTGTACAATATTATACAATATTGCTCAATATCCTACATTATTGTACAATTATGGTTGATGATTTATGAAAACATTGCCTCCTTTAACCGCTTAACTTAACAGCCCGAGAATACTCGTGCATCGAATTATCGAAATTTTAGTCTTATAAACTAAAATTGAATCATTAATTAGGTTTATAATTTGACACAAAAAATCTGTAGGATCCATAAACATCTTAAGTATCCTATGCCTTCTTAGATGAATGAAAACGACAGCCCCTTTCCAAAACAGGAGGGGTCATCTTATTAGATAGCAAAGAAAACTATTCAGTTAAGTGGTTAATAGTTTCTTCTTCCGATTCCATTCTTTCTTTGATTGTATAACCATATGCTAAAATATCTCTTGCGCCAATAAACTTCAAAAGCAAAAATTTTATATTGTAAAAGAAAGGAAAGCGTTCTGAATTTGCCTGATCACTATGTTCTAAGCATACCGGTCTTTATAAACAATCCAGAAAAAACATAATAGTTCATCTAATCATTAAAACTTTCAAGAAGGGATATACTGCACAAACATAAATGAACATTATATAGCAATGAAGGAGTTGCGGCACTTTCTACGGAATTGATGGTTATTGTTGGCTTTGTTACTATTTGTACAGTAAAGGATGTCCGAGAATTATTGGACACATCACAAAAGTATGCAAAAAATAACTAGGAACAGTAGTGTAATAACTGTGCACTCCAACCTTCAATAAATTACTTTTTCTCACGCTAGTTTATTAATTCGACTATATACGATTAAATAGGAGTTGTATACATATGTACAATTACGATTCACGTTTAAGATTGCTCATAATTACTAACTCGGGGTTCACCTCGAGAACTCCTACAAAAACGTGCACACCCCGTGCAGAGACCCATTAATGGCGTCTACCACCTCGCTCCTGCGCAACTGTTCTTCCACTCTTAACTTCACCTCTTCCGGCTAAGAACCGGAACAGTTGCGTGGAGATTAATGGCATGACAAGTAGCTTTCAACTCGTTGAACATGGCATACGAAATAAATGGATTGGGTGGGTTGGTACTGTCAATTGGAACTTAGTATCGCTAGACTGTAGGCACCTATGCTAACTCTTTAATACCGAGGCAATTTTTTCTGATAGCCTCTTTAACACCGGGACTTTTTGGGAGGATGCGACATAAATTGGACTCTCCCAATCCGGGTGCTTATGTACCCCACCACTCGACCCCTGCTATAACCTTCCGTTAAGGCGCACATAAATAGGCTGTGATTGGCAAGTATAATTGGACCCCCACCGCGCTTATCTCCTAAGCGTTCTCAGAACCTCACCTCCCCTCAGAAGAAGCCAACCGCCTCAGACCGGCCTTCGTCGGTGTTAAGGCAAATTTTTAGACCTCCCGGGACCGCCTCGCTTGGTGTGAGAGGGTTAAATGACCCACGAATTGGTTTTTACAAACTTATTTTTTATATCATAAAAGAGAGAACAGAAATCGAAAATACTAAAAAATTAAAGCATAAATATCTAATATCGATATCATAAAATATATTCTTGACCAAACAATTTTATATCAATGAAGAACTAGAAACTCGCGAATGCTCCTTTAATGATGTTTGTGTCCACATATTTGTGTGAAAAGCTGTTTTCCTCAGTGAATTTTGTAAAATCTGCCAACAAAAATAAACAAATTGATTGTGAAATCCGTTAAACGAATGAATACGCAACATGAACATAATATTACGAGGCTCTCTGAAAATAAGGAAATTTTGTAAATAAAAAATTAACAAATTTTCTGTGTTTCCAAATTATTGGCACCCTTTTTACCAATTTTCTTTCTACCACCCACTTCCAAGAGACGGCATTGAATTAGTGACCGACCGGCGAGTATTGAAAGAAAATAATGAACAAAATTTGACCCAATTCTCAAGAAAAGTTCACCATCTCTGCCTTACACCCTTCCGGGTAAGCTAGGTCTGAATGGGTGTTAAATAAAAAATAAAATACAAAATCCCCAAATGTTCCCTCATAACAGCCTGTTTGAACAGGAATCCTTCGCAGTACCAATGAAGGATACCGGTTGTTTGGACGCTGATGAATTGCGCGTGGTGTTCCCACTACCTGTCCCCCCGGTTACCTGATTTATCTCCTCACGATTTTTTTTCGTGGGTGATTTGAATACCATTGGCCACGGAACTCTAGTAGATTCCGATATATACTTGGCGGCACGAATCACCATAGCTGCTGCTATGATCAGCATAAAGCCTTTGAAAATGTTCGGCGATCCTTATAGCGTAGATGCCATTCTACATGAATGGCAATAGGCTAAATTTTAAACACCTCCCATGATTCTGGTGACCATTATTCTACTCTTTTTGGTGGGGTAATAATGCGATTTACAGTGCTTTCTGTGTTGTGTCCTTACTGTGGCTTTGTGCCTGGATAGCTTTTCCGACCATACTTTCCTATGTGATTGTGATTCCTAACTTCTCCCAATTTCTACAGGGAGTTCCGGGACCCCCTGTATACGTTTAGACTAGAGGTTACCAACATGGGGTACGTGTACCCTTGGGGGTACGCGAAAGAAAGGTTGGTAATGGCGGAACCCTAAAAATATGAGGAATTAAATAAAGTTGCAGAATTTTGTTTTCCCAGGTTAACAACTATGCCTTTTTAATGATTGATTATTAAGGAGTGTAGTTTTTAGCTATCCTCAGGTGCCGTCCACAAATGATGTCCCGCTTTCAGGGGGGAGGGGGCTCGTGAAATTGTGACAGTTTGTGACAAGAGGAAGGGAGAGGGTGACAAGAAGTGTGACATCACACATTTTGGTTAAACTATAAACATTTAAAATCAGCAGATTAAATTTTGAAATTACCAGGATTTGAGGGTATCTTTTAAAATTCTATGATTTTTTCTTTCACTTATATTCCTTTCTTTTTGAAAAAGGCATTCAGGGTAGGTTCTGAGAATATGGTAGCAGCAGAAATTCTTCACCATTAGAAGCAAACCTCCCCCTGTCACACCCTTGAAATGTCCAACAGAAGATACGTCGCCCCACCTGGGTGAGTGGTAGAACTGGTAGTGGCACAAACAGGTTAATCTTATTGAGGCGCTTTTTTTTTAAATTCAATCTGTTTAAGAGTATTTTGTGTTCATAAAGTAAAGATAAGATTTAAAGCAAAATATATCAAATTCCATTTCATACTCCAAAATACTACTGTTTACAATTGCTCTTTTATATTAATATTTTTATTACTATTGTATATTAATTAGGTTTTCTGTTGTAAACCTTAATCTTATTTCATACAAAATAAGTACACATATAATTATTATTATTGTTATGCTCACAAATGTCATTAAAATAAATAGTTAAAATTTAAAAATAAAATTTGAAATATGATCTATAACGTAGTGCTTTGTATCTGAACTGCAAGTTTATGTTTATGTAATATAGTGTGACATGTGACAAGGGGGAGGGAGGGGGTATGGTGAAGTGTGACACTTTGTGACAAAGAGGGAGAGGGTCAAAAATATTGAAAAAAGTGTGACATCATTTATGGACAGCTCCTTATAAGTTAATACGAAAGTATTTCAATACTGTTCCGGCGTTGAATTAATGCCTTTGTAAAAATGCCATAAAATGTAAAATCAAAAATAAGTCCAGCAAATGTTATTAATTCGAATAGTTCAACTCTTAAGCAACCTAAGCTATTAACATCATTGGCAGAACTTTTTTGAATAGGCTGATGGTTGGTAGTGGTAGGGGGTATGCGAAAATATGAAGATTAATCAAGAGATACGCGAGGAAATAAAGGTTGGGAATCCCTTGTT
>BGPR01045396.1:0-12338 GCA_013235015.1 Araneus ventricosus | reverse complement strand
ATCACTTTTTCGGGGTAGGACGGACACTTCAGGCTGTACACGCAGACGCATCCCTGCTGATGCTGCTTCGTGACGTCGTCTAGGAGAGAGCAAAGGAAACATTGCAGTGCATGACGGGACATCGACTTAAGAATCGGATAACTGACCGTATTTCACAGTCGGCAGGACGCTCGATTTTCTTAAACATTTTAACCTCACACCACGAAGCGTATAGACTATCGCCGTGGATACAAATGGCATCGGATTCTGCACAAATAATGGCTCGGGCCTGTTAGTGCACTCATCCTCACGCAAGTGAAAAATGGAAATGGTATTGAGGAACGGACCTTACTTGAAAATTGCGAGAGAAAAAAATGAAGGCACGGACACTCACATGTACCGAAGGCGACGGCAAACATGTCGGGATAGAAGTTGTTCCAACTCATTCCCGTGACCGGGGTGCCTTTCATGGGTTGGTAACTGAACTTCCACAGTGCCAGGAGGGAGCCGAGTCCTTTGTCCTTGAACTCGTCGCTTGGGGTGTCGTAGAAACTGAAATCTGGAAAATTAAAAACACGAGTTATAACTGTCGATAAAGATAACAAACACAAGGTTTTCCAAAAGGAATAAAAGGGATGCAAAACGGCATCACAGAAAATAAACGACGCGTGCAATCATTATTTTTGTGCTAAAGCATTAAAAAATGTCTGCTTACAGATATATAACTCTGAGTGTTTCTCTATACGTCATTACTCACTTGATGCCATAATTCTCCTCCCACCTTTTGTGAAGCATGTTCAGCTTAGTTTAGTTAAAGCTTCGAAGTTCTGAAGCTGCACGAGGGTCATTGAACTGTGGTCAGATGATGAGACCAACGCCTGAGCAGGCAGTCCCCTCTGCAAACTTCCGCACCTTATTAGCTTTGAAGCCGGATAGGCAGCTCTTGATCATCCTTAGTATATGACACCAGTTCCGTCCAGGGGGGCTATCGGGCTGCAGCCTCCCCCTCCCCGAGCAAGACCAGAGTTCTTTATTTTATTTAAAATAACTTCAGCTGTTTTTTTCTTCTTAATCTTTCTTTTAAAAAAGTCGCAACATTTCTTCCTGGCTTTTGACAGGCTCGAAAATATTCCCACTTTTGTAGTCATTCCATTCGTATTTGTAACATTGCTAGTTATATCATTGTGCTTTTTATTAAATTATCGAAAATATCGTAGTGCTCTTTATATGATTCTTATTGTCAGGTGAGTAAAGTCAGAGTGTTTTGGTTTACATAAGCCATGAGGTTTGACATTCATCACGACAATATAAATTTTTTCTTTCTCGCATACGAAGTATACCAAGAGAAAGTATTGTAATCGTCAAAAAATTCGAACTTGAGATTTTGACGAATCTCCACGTTTTAGACCTCCCTGTGTCCGAAAAACACAATTTTGGAATTATGTCTATGTGTCTGTATGTCTGTGAACCCGATTACTCGAAAACTATTAGAGCTACGGGGATGAAATTTGGTATGTGGTCTTTAAACATAATTTTTAGGTTTCTATCAAATTTTGGACAAAATCCGTCCACGGGAAGTCTGTCTGTCTGTATGTCCGAAGTCATGCGAACACCATAACTCAAAAACTCGAATAGCTAGATGGATAAAATTTGGTACAAAGTTTTATCGTCATGAATGTAGATCCGTATAAAATTTTGGGTCAAGCCTGTCAACTGGTTGACTTTGCATATTTGATTTATTCGCCATTGTACGAAGTAAAAGAAAGGCATGCGTTTTTACTGCTGTTCCCGTAATACGTTCTGTCTTGGCTCGCTGCCAAATTCTTCTGGAATTAAAGTGAATTAATTTTGGAGTGTTTTCTTTTAATTTTTCTTTCACACTTTTCTTCAAGCATTGAAACATTTTCGCAATAAGAGTTGCATATTTGATTTTGAGTTAGTTTTATTTGTGAATATTCTCTGTAATGTATTTTTCTGAGGGATTTTGCATTAGTTTTACTCTGAGGAACGAAAGTAGTTGTTAAAAAGTAAAGTTAAAGTAACAAAACCAAAATGTTAGTGCCACACTTATTCATCAAAGTCGTCGTTCTTCGTGCTTTTAATTTCTTAAGCACTCTGCTGTGAGAATATTTTCAACTACAACTATCGGAATATTTTAAAATCCAGATCGGGAGATATTGCTGGCAAGCCAAAAGGCTGCCAGTTCAAACCTTTTAGTAACTACATTACAATTGAAATTCTGGTATGTTATCCACGCGGTGGGAGGGGAAACAGCACCTTTTTGGGGAAGTAACGAGAAAGTTTAGGGGAGGCCACTCCCGCTGGTTTTTATATCTCAGCCCCCCCACCCCCACCCGAGACCGAAATCCTGGATTCGCCACTGGTTTCATCCCAAGATAGCCCACGTGCAGCAGTCCCTTCGGAACGGGACGATACCTTAAATCAAAATAAGGTACGTGTCTACGTGCAGAGAACTTTTTTTTGAGAAAGAGGAAATGGTTGAAATCTAGAAGTTGGTGCACACTCTTAAAATGGCGCCAAGTCGCCAAAGCCAATACAGGTAATACCTGCATATAGCTTTGGCGACTTGGCTCCAATGATATGCAGCAGTGAACATCTTGCTTTGGCGATTTGAGAGTGTTTTAAGAGTGTGTACCAACTTCTAGATTTCAACCGAGGAAATTTTTATGCGACACTTATGTTTTCAGTTATTATTTAGTATAAAACTGTGAATTCAAATGCCATTTTAACACATTGTGCGCGGTATGCGAATTAGATGCAGGCTCAGATAAAAAAGACAAACCGTAACTGTGTTCACTCTAGACAACGTATACATGTAACAGAAACGTTGAACGTGTTTTGAAGATATATATTATCATGCGCAACTTCCCAAAACTAGTACGCAAGTCAAATTCCCGAATTAAAATTTTGATATTTGGTAATTCGTAAAAGAACTTATTTTTTACTTTTAACTTTTCCAAAGTGTTGATGGACTTTTTTTTATTTGCAAAATGGACCGTATTCGGTCAAAATTTAGTAAAAATTGACGCCAAACATCCTATAACAAATTCTAAAAAATATACTTCACTTTTTGTTTGAATAATATATATTCGTTACACACTTGCCTTCGTTGTGAAGCAGAATCTTTTCAGTACCTCTTAAAGTTACTGAGATGTGCCAAAGTTTGAATACACAACAGGATTTTACAAAAAAATGCATCACTTTTTCAAATAAAAATAGCTCTAAAATAAATAATTATAAGCGATATTTGACGTTCGGAATGTGCCTATAGATGTACAGAACACGGTGGTAAAATTTTATTTGAATATCTTAAAAACGTTTTTAAGAAATGAGATTTTTCGTAATCCCAAAAAATAAAATGAGCAGTTTTCCAGAAAACGCAAATAAGGATTTTAAAGTGCCACAAAAAATTCTATACAAATTTTAACGCCTTAAAATTCCCCGTATTTGCAATTCGAGCCTTTTTGACTTGATTTTTAATTAATTTTGATTTTCCTTCAGCTTGCTAGTTTTGTTTTTGGTTGTACTTGTCGCCTTGATTTCTTAATTCTCTCAACATCAATATCTATGTAGTTTTTTTTATCATTTCTGGCTCAAGTTTTATATTAACCCTCTGAGCGGTTAGCTATTCTGAGGTACTACCTTTAAAACCTCAAAAATTTGCATTTAAAATGGATTGGATCTTAATTGTATTTAATCAAGTGTCTGATATCTTAAAAGTATTTCAATCGTGGTAGTTTAAGAAATTATACGCATGAACATGATTACCTGCTTTTGAGTGCAATATGAGAAACGGAAAAATACGTGTGAAACGCTTAGAGGGTTTTAAAATAGTTAAATACAGGTATCAGCCCCATATTGCAAGTGTTGAATAACAAAACTGGTATATTAGTACCTAATAACAATGTTTGGAGTTGAACGAAATTTTCTTTAGATAAAATATTCCATAAACATAATTAAGTAGAGAAACAGTTGCCAGATACATCTAAAACAATAATAAATAAATAAAACTTATTAGTTTAAACATTAATAAATAAAAACTTATATTTAAAAAGTCAATTGTACATTCACATTGAAAGTAACCACATTTAAGAGCAAAGAAACAGCTATTTAGATGCATCGTTTACAATTCTATAGCTTAGTTCCGGTTTCGAAAATTTCACTTCTGGTTTATAATTTGGGCGATAAATTTACTCCTAAATACCGTAAAAACAAAAGTAAAAGATTTTTAGAATCCTAAATGTGTGGACTTTAATAAATATAAATAAATTCGAAACTTTTCACGAAAGTGGCGATTTTGGGGCAGGCACTCTACCTTGAAACTTTTAATCTCGATTTTCTTTTCCTGTCATCCTGTTTAACCCTCTGACTATCAAGAGTTCTCAAAATCTGAGTACAGTTGTATGCGGAGGTTTGCTTAATAATTGATTTGTGGAATGGATCCCTCCGCCCCGTCCCCCTTTTGTCCTCACTACGGGTGGTGGGAGATATGAATGGCAGGCCTTTCATCTCCCATCTCTCCCTTAAGAGTCCCTTTAATGACCACTCGCCCAACTGCCTCCCCCCCCTTTCGAAACAACAACCGGCCGGAATTCGCCCCACTAGTATAGAAGTTGCATGGTCGGTTACGGCCGGCTTAGGAGTCAGAGGGTTAATTCGTTATATAAGAAATCATATATACAGGGTGTTTCGAAACTCATGGGCAAAAATTTAAGGGGTGATAGAAAACATCTAAACAAGCAATTTTCACCATACAATGCATGGGCGGAGAGCAAACGGTGAACCGCTAGGAGGTCTCCGTTACTGTCACATGAAACAATGAAACACCAAAAGGATAGAGGAGGTACTAAATAATTTTATTGATGGCATGTGTGGCAAAATTACAGAAACTGCTCAAAAGAGGACATGAAGGTTGTACGTATTAGAAATGCCTTCACGAGTAAAGGTGCTTTAATCCGTGAATAACGCATGCGCGCTAAAATCAGGCTGCGCCGCTAGCTGCTGCAAAAACCAACGTGCAAACTCGACACGTGGCGCATAATCTGCAGGTATCAAGGCTTACACTTTCTGTACATGGCAGGGGTGTAATCCTTCGTCCCGTAGTACTCGCCAAACAATCGAGTGGGGCACTTTTACGGCACGGGAAACCTCTCGCGTGCTAATATCCGGACGATCTCCCACTCCTAGCAGAATGTCCTGCCAGGCCCTGTATCATGCATGCCGGGGACAAAGGATCCCGTTTCACACAGGCACCGATGCAATTGCTCGAACAGTTTTTGGTCTATCTTCTTGGGAAACGCTGCCTCTACAGTCTTTCGGCTTCCAAACCATTCCCATTCTCAATACCATACATAAAATGTGTGTCCACCTTTTCCTGATTACTGTAAGTCGCCATGCCTTCTAAAATCCACAATAGAAATGACGATGTGTAAGAAAACTCGCGCTTGATGCTTACCATAACAGCGCCGTCTAGCGGTTCACCGCTTGCTCTCCGCCTATGCATTGCATGGTGAAAATTGCTTGTTTAGATGTTTTGCATCACCCCTTAAATTATTGCTTATGAGTTTCGAAACACCCTGTATAAAAGTCATAGCTACTCACCAATATTAACATCCGATAGCAAATTTTGATCAATCATTCGTTCGCAGAAACGAAAAAATCTCCTCTGACTTTCGGGATTCTGCACCTACAAGAAAAGAGTTGAGGAAATTTGATAAAATTTTACAAATGCAAGCGACGATTTACTGATCTGTTTCATTAAACGACCCAGTCAGTACCTGCTGTCCTTTCCTAACACTTTTCCTAACAGATTTGCTGGAATTCTCGTCACCGTCATGTTTCCCTCGGGCCTGCAAATAAAACCTGCTTTAAAAGTCGGAAAGGAGATCTTCCAATAAATATTGTTTAGCAACAGATTCGGAAACCCTCCGCGCTTTTGCGCATGCGCCGGGCGGAGTTATTTTCACCAAAATAGGGGGAAAGTGAAGAATGGAAGGGTGATGTTTACGAATTACTGAGCGTGATCTAACAAAGAACTCCGGAAATGCGCTCATGTGTCTCATTACCTGACACCTCTTTCCGGGGTAGAATCGTCCGAAAGTGGTTGTCTCGGAATCCGTTCCTGAACAGTCAGTCACAAAAAAAATTGAACTTAGAATCTGCTTAATTTATTTGAAAATACAGGGTGATCCGGAACTCCACTGACAAACTTATAAAGGTGTTCGCACACGTCAAGACGAGCAACTTTTGCTATAAAGTATGGGATAGCAAACGAAAAGGGATGACCGATGCGGAGGGCTCAATGCCAGTGAACTACGAGAAAAAAAAGAATATACTAGATAAATTATACAAATCAGGTTAAAGAAATAAAAATTCACAGCAGCACAATAGCATTACGCTAGGAGTGCATAGTTTTTGGACAGCAAATCCTTTGAACACTTACTTTAAAGGTTTTTTTGGTCGGCGTCGCATGTCATTCGTTCGGCTCTTTTGTGCCCGTACGCTATTTAAATTAAGTCAAGGTAACAATTAATTTTAAATACAAAAATCACCTCGACACGCTTTAGTGCCCCAAGTATCCTTTACCATCTTAACCTTTAGCTGCTGTGTGCGGTCTCAGAGACCGCACAACATTTTCTAATCGTCGTTTTCACCCCTAAAAATGGAAAATGATCACTACCCTTCCTAAACCTGGTAGCCAGGGTCACATATCCAGTTCCTCACCTCTAGCATAATTAATTTTTTAATTACCTCGTGTTTACTTTTTAAGGTGTCTGGGAGACCGCTCACATCAGATGCGTACCAATTTTTGGGAGTAATAAACGTAATTCATCGGATGCTCGTTTTTCTTAAAATTGCTAAATGTCTTTTCCAATTTTACAAGAAAATGTCCCATATACGTCACTCAATAAGAAATCGAATATCTTTTTAATAATTTTTCTGATTTAGAATACTCTGGTTCTGAAGAGTTATATAGTAGTCAGAGCAAATGCAAAACAGAATCTGAGCTTTCTGGGGATTAAGATGATAATAGGCGAGAAAATTATAGACTTATACAATTTCACAAAAATAGGCGTAGATGAATTTGTCAAAAAGTGTTGCATTTGTTCAAGCGGTCGACGAACTCAACGTTGGCCTGTGGCGATATTTTTTAGAATATTAGATATGTGAACTATAAATTCATTTATATTATTCCAGTCCTATCCTAATGCTTTTTAAAAAAAAGAAAAGAATTAGGGTTTTATTAGCAAATCAACTAATAACGCCCTTTCTTCAAGGTTGGGTAACTTTCTCGTTTTAACCAGGAGAACGCAGCTTAACAATTAGAAGAATCCTTGAAAAGAATGAAAATATTAGAAAAAAGAAGAACATACAGTCTATGTCCACCCAGTAAGAAGGCGAAAACATCTAATAAATGTATGGAATGCAAGGATCTACTGTGTCTTCAGTGTTCTCAAAAAATGTGTTTTTACTGTATGCCATCTTATGATTCATCCTTGTAAAGAAAGATATCGTAATCCTTATAATTAAATTTATCGTTCGATTTAATTATGGCATGATTGTCAGTAATAGTTACTAAAGGCATACATTTTCATGGATGTTTAATAAAACTATCAACTTTGTTTCTTAAAATGAAGGAAATAGTCATTTTTTAAATATGATATAAACTGCGTGAAATTAAATTATTCATGTTTTAAAAATTGGTTTTAATGAATTAGAATTGTATAAATATGCATAATTTAATCATAACAGTTCAAAAAAATGCCTAAAAGTAACTATTTTCAGGCGTTTTAAAAAAGCGGTCTATGAGACCACTCACAATATTTAGGCCAACAAATTTTCACAGCAGCTAGAGGTTAAATAGATTGAAATAATAAACAAATATTCGAAATTGGTGGTGGCATCGAATTAAGAGGTTAAATAAAAACGTGAGGCAAGGGGTTAAGTACTCCAAAGGGTTTGTTGCGGATACTGCCTCTAAATTGCCATTGTATCTGTCGTGCAGAGTACGACTAGTAAAGTTGTTATTCATGGAACTGTTTTAGTTTTGTTACTGTGAATTTGAATTCCATTAAGCCTGCGGTGTACATTTTATGAGCCCTTGTAGCGGTTACCCTTTGCGTTTGCGAGTCCATTTTCAGTCGCAAAAGTTCTTTATCTTGTTGTGTACGATCACCCATAGAAGTTTGTTGGTGGAGTATTGGAGGTGGTGATTCGGACAGAACAGTGTCAGCAGATACGGCCCACTTACAAGTTCTATCCGGCCCGTCGCAGATTTTAAATTAATTGTATAGAAATTTCATAGTTATTAGATATGTTATATTTATAGCACAATGTAGATGGCTTTCAGAAATACAGTCACAGTTTCATCCATCGAATTAGATGAAAGAATTTTTAAGTAATTTTTTGCAGTGGCGAAGATTCGGAGGGGGCAGTCGCACGCTACTTTTTGATGGAAAAAATAACTTTTTATTTCATATTAGCAGCCTAAAACAAAGAATTATTAAAAAGCAATAGTTTCCGGGAAAGTTAGCTAAGTTTCTAGCCAAATTTTTAAATTTTGTTGTATATCTCTATATTCCCGAGTACTTTTAGTTGTCCATAAATTGTTTGCCCCCTCTGCTTTTTCAACCCAATCGCGGCCACTGATTTTTTGAGTCCTTATTGAGTTTTGTACCCCATTACATTGGCCCGCAAAAAAATTTTTTGGACAGCTCCTAGAAAAAGTTTGTCCATCTCTGGGAAACACTATTATGACTTCTGGCCAACATGTCATTTTCTAACGCACCATGTCTGTATCAAGCCAGGAATTATGACGAAAAATTTTTATTTGAAAAATACAAGGTTTTTCAGCAGCGGGTTTCAATCTTCTAGGAGAGCTAAGGTGCACCTAGACGATTCAACATCACGTAGCAATGATGGGTCTGAAATTCTCTCTGGTTCAGTAGAGATGGCGTTGAACGACTGCTGTAGTTTTCAGTGTTTGGGTAGGGAAGCTTCAATTCACAATGCTGCACTCCACACAATTCATAATTCACCCCAATGCTGCAAATACAGTCGGACCTCTGTTTAACGAAGTCGCTAAATCCCGAAAAAAAGTTCGTTATATGGAAAATTCGTTAAATAGAGATTCGTCTTTTAAAATATTTTAAACTACACAAAACAGATTTTAAATTCATAAACACTAAATATTATTTAAAAAGTAATTAATCACGCCTTTATTTTGTAAATTAATATCTATTTGCTTTATATATTTTACCCATCAAAAGGAAATCTGCAAGGAAAACAAGAATAAAACAAAACATTGTCCGGGAATACACTGTAATTTCAATTTTAAAAAAAATAATTTTATATTAAAATTAATGAATTTTAGCATTTCATCATACGAAAGGTTTGTTGATTTCTGCATCATGATCATTTCCATCTTCATCATCTTCGTCTTCATCGCAATTCATTGCTGTATTGTTTTTATTTTTCAAACTGTCCACTTCAAAACTGTCTCATCCACATCTTCATAGACACATGCTTTTAAACGTTTTGAATAAGAATTCGATGATTCATAATTTTGTATCTTATCACGAATTTTTTATTATGGTTGATAAATTGTTTGGAGGAATACCAAATTTTAAAGCAATATCCTTTTTTTTTCACGCCTTTATCCACCTCATGAAGAATTAAATTTTTTTCTCTGATGCTCAAGCACTTCGCTTTGCCATTTTCCAGCTTCAAGGTCATTGATCACCATGAAATGTGTTAAAAGAAAGAATAAATTTGAAATGTTTAGAAATATTTTGAGAAAAAGGGAGAAAAAATATTGGATCACAAGAAAAAGTTCGTTAAATAGAGATTGCACTTCGCTATTTGGAGGTTATTTTACGAAGAAATTCGCAAAATGTTCTTGGTTCCAAGAAAAAGTTCGCAAAATAGAGAAATTCGCAAAATAGAGGTTCGTTAAATAGAGGTCCGACTGTACTTCTACCGCCATTGTGGATTCCACCTAATGGATCTGTATGTTGTCTTCGTTTGACAGGTAGCAAATACATAATAATGCTGGAGCACGTATTACCACAACTTTTGGATGATGGAACAGCTTTTCACACATCGTTGTGACCTGCTTTGTAGTCCCAGAAGTGTGTGCCACCCACCCATTTCAACTGTCGGCGAGGTGGTCCGTTTTATTGTCTTGCTTGATCGACTTTCATGTCTTCAATGCTTCTTCTGGTGGTAGGGGACATGGATACACTTTATTTTTGGAAAGCTAAAAATGATTTTACCAACGGTAATGATTAGAACTAATACACTATATTTATACATTTGTTAATCTGATATGGGATTTCAGTTGAGTTTTGGTCATAAATGACATAATAAAACGCTTATTATACTAAATAAGTTTCCATACAATTTTTTCTTTTAATAAATTCGTAAAAAAAAATGTTAACCTTAATTTACAACAATACTTTTAATTTTTGCCATGAAATTCAAACCTTTTTCATTGTCTAAACAAATACTTAATTGCGCGTTTCTCTTAAGTAGTTCATTTTTTTCATTAAGTAGTTTATGTTTTTTTTTTCATTTCTGAAGACGATTTTGCCAAGTAGTTGCTGTTAAGGCGCATTGATACACACAGAAGATTCGTATCAATGTGCCCCAACAGCCTTTTTTACTTAAAACAAGTGGTCACACAAAATCAACGCTTAACAACCTCAAAACTTAATATAGTTCAGAAAAATAAATGTTTTTTCCTACCTTTGGAGTCGATTCCCTCGCAGGAAAACGTAAATGGTTAAAGAAATCTCACAACACGTACTTAGAGTAAAATTTACTTAGACGAGAAGATTAGCGGATTGCTTTATTTGTAAATTAACTTTTGTCGGAACGTGGACAAAAACATATACCCTGTGAGAAGGGTCGCAGGGGTTTATATATGAGGGGATATGAACATCTTGAGCCATTCCAATCATCAAAATTTATTGACTGTAACTCGCTTTGGTGCAGAAGTATTTGAGCATATTCACAAGCATTGCACATAAATAGCGATAAAGATTGCCTCCTATTTAATACTTAAAAGTTAATCATAGACAATACTCACCGAGTGAAATAAATCCGTGATATGAATTTAAAGTGATAGTAAATTATTTAAATCAGCACAGATAGGTCATTTTTGAATCTTTGCTTAATCGTGGGAAATATAACTTAATTAAAAAGTAAAAAGAAAAACACTTTTACTATTGCACTAAATAGTAAATTTTTTTATTTGAATTATTTTCTACTTTTTAATCCTGATATCTATTGTCTCTCAAACTCACTAGCAGATGGCGCCACCGGTACGGAATCAAAATGCATTTAATTTAATCGGCTATTTGATAATTTAGTTCTGAAATTATTAAAAAAAATATTGTCACCAACAACACGCGAATGCACAAGATTTCAAAACTCTAGTTCATCAGGAAGAAGCGAGTGAAAAATCGGTTACAAAATTTCATCTTTGCAGACATGAAACAAGTCAAGTTAAATAAAAGTGTCTTTAAAACAAAGAAAGGAAGAATTCCTTGGTTGCGATTAACTGAGCTGGAAACAGTGATTTGAAAACGATGTTGGCTAAAGTAGGGATGGGAAAAACCTGCCAGTTTTAACCGAAACTGGTTGTTTTATGTTTCAGCTTACCGGTTTTTTTCGGTTATTTTTTTGCCCCAGTTACAATCGGTTATTTTTTTAAAATCAAATAACCGGGTGAAAAAACCGAACGGAAGATAGACTCGATTTTAGGTTCGATTTAGACTAAAATTTACCACGTTAACGAAGCATTGAATTTCGTCATCTTAGGGCAATCACGACAACAGCTTCCTGGAGGCATCTGTTGGTTGGAGGATTACTGAAAGAATCTTTATGAACAGATAAATATTGGCCAATGGATTGATTTCCCGTGAAAGGAATATTAATAAAATATTTTGTCTACGAACGTCGTTTATTTTTTTTTTATAAAAAAACCCCCAAAACCCGGATATTTTGAGCAGTTATAACCGCCAGGTTAAACCAGAGGTGAAAAAAAACCTGAATAACCAAAAACCGGTTATTTTCGCAATAACCGCCATGTCTAGGCTAAAGACGTTTCACGAATTACCAGACTCTACAGGCAACTCATAGATCAGATTAGAAATCCATTGGCATCGTAATGAAATTATGATTGATGATTAATTACTAATTGTTTGTTAATCACCAACTTGTCTGACAGAAGGAAAGTTGGAAATGAGTCGCCTAAATTGGTGAAGTTAGATGAAGATCCCCCCAAAGTATTAATAAATCTTGAAGAAATGAGACAACAAATCCTCGATTTCTGG
>BGPR01045395.1:0-10720 GCA_013235015.1 Araneus ventricosus | reverse complement strand
TTTTTTCGGCTTAAAAAAAAAAAAAAAAATATAATTTTAACCCCAAAATTGCGCGCCCGCCCCCCCCCCCCCCCCCCCCCCGAGTGGCCGCCACTGCATTAGCTCTTCAAAACGATAGGAAGATCATTGTCAACGCTTCAAAGACCAAAAGTTAATTAAATTTCAGTTAATTTAAAATTAAGCAAGATTTTGGTGTTTCTCCGCGATATCGTCCGAAAATATTATCTCACAAAAACTATTTTTTGAACCATATTAAAGCTCCAAATATTAGCTTTTCAGTAACACCAATTTATTTTCCGTGTAATTTTTTTTTCTCTAATTTTAATAAATTTTTCAAAATTAATTTGATGCACAAATATACGGACATTAAACACAACACGAACAAGAATACAGACGACGAATTGTTGCCAGAGCATACTAACAGAATTCTGGAAGAACTAGTGGCGGCTCGTGAGCGCAGAAACGAGGAGGGCTGCAAAAAAATGTTCATCAAGAGAATACAATTTTAAAAGCTACTTTATCTCTAATAGTCCAGTAAAATGGTACATTTTGGTATGCAAAAGGTCGGATAGTTTTGATTTTTGCATATGTTGTTAGTGTTGCGCGCGTGTCGTAAAATCCAAGTTTTCGACCTCGTCGCGCCAAGGCGCGCCACTTGAACAAAACATCAAAATTTTGGATCTTTTCAAATTTTTTTCACAATATCTCCAGAATGGTTGGTTTTACAGAAAATATTATCCTTCACAAATTTAAAGTAGAGTAAATTTGTCACAGTTTGAGCCCAAAATCAGCTCTGTAACTTAAATAGTGACCGAGACACAGGCTTCCAAAAAATCACGATTTTCTCAAAAATTTATGAAAATTGTTATTTTTCGTCAATTTTTGTTGAATATGTCCTAAACTAATATAAGTTGTTTAGAGCAAACGTCATATGGATCAATTTTAAAGGCGAGTAAATTTGCTATAAATAAAACACTATAGGATGTTTCTACGACTTATATTCAAGATATGCAGTTGTTCAACGAAAGAACGGTTTAGAAATTTTTGACATCATAAAACAGTTACATAGTCTCAAAAAATATGTACTAAGTTTATATGACAAAAGTTAAAACTTGGGCAACAGTTGTTAGGCATAAACCATATAATATATGTTATTTAAAGTTTTTCCCTTTTTGACGAGCCAGGACGGAAATCTTCAAGCTCTGTCTGCTGCTCCTTGTCCTCTTCATCCAGCTGAAGATATAAATCTTCTATATCTTCGTATATAAAGTTATTTATTGACGATGGCGTGTCGTCTTCATCTTCAATGCTGTCCTCAAGTAGATTGATGTCTGGCACGTTCTCGCAAGCTTCTCCCAATTTTCTTCATTTGCTAAAAATTCTTCTTGAGAAATTTCTGGACATGTGGCTTCATTGAAGATTATCTCATGTGAAGAATGTAAGTTTGCTCATCGAATGCGTTCTGCACTTTTGGTGCTCTTTCCATTCACATCAGAAGGATTTCCATCAAACACTACGGCTACGTCCGATCCATAATGTGTTTTTAAGTATGTCAGATAACTCTTAGCAATGTCCCCGAAATTCATGTTCCAAAACCAAACAACTTTGTGAAGTAAGTGGCCTCCATCCACCACTACAAAATTATTTTTACCTTGGACAGCATCAATTTTGGTTGGTGTGAATGCTGAAAACAGGGACGATTTAGTTCCCTTTCGCATTCCCTCTTCATTAAACAGTGACAAAGGGAAAGGTGACAGTTCAAATGTGAAAAACATTTTCAAGTCTTCATCTGACTGTTTGGCGACACAAATTCTGTGGAAGAGGGTTAGTGGGTCCACAATAATTTTTTCTTTCCCAATTTTAGCACTGTTGTTAACAGAAGCAAGCGTAATGACTTTATTATGAACTTATGACTTTATGACGCTTGAATTTAATGTTTCCGAAGTTGCCACCGACAATTCTGGAGATTCCCTCGCAACCAAGTTAGTGAGACAAGTGGCAGTTAACACCCGCCGTTCCTAGTACACCACTGCTTATTGACATCAGCACATCATTTATGGGGAATGGTATGTGTTGAGTAAACCACCTTATATTAGTTTAGGACATATTCAACAAAAATTAACGAAAAATAACAATTTTCATAAATTTTTGAGAAAATCGTGATTTTTTGGAAGCCTGTGTCTCGGTCACTATTTAAGTTACAGAGCTGATTTTGGGCTCAAACTGTGACAAATTTACTCTACTTTAAATTTGTGAAGGATAATATTTTTTGTAAAACCAACCGTTCTGGAGATAATGTGAAAAAAATTTGAAAAGATCCAAAATTTTGATGTTTTGTTCAAGTGGCGCGCATTGGCGCGACGATGTCGAAAACTTGGATTTTACGACACGCGCCCAACACTAACAACATATCCAAAAATCAAAACTACCCGACCCTTTGAACAGCAAACCCCTTTTTTCTGACGGATTTACTGGACTATAAGTAGGCCAAATTTTTTAATTCCAAATCCAGATGTGAAATTTCTTGCTTTTCAAACAAAATAAATAACCAGCATATGATATTTTCTATTAGTTTTACTAACAAAAATTAAAGTGAATGTTGATGTGACGATTCCTCTGATGAAAAATAATAATAATCGGAGCTCCACATATTTACTTCCCTCCTTGCCCAGTTCACTCGATAACACTCTTTCAAAAATGAATATCAAATAACTCATATACAGAAAATTTGTTTTTAAGCTAAAACATATTAAATATATTTTTTACTGAAATACTCTAAAAATTTGAAAGTTTTAGAACAGTATTATTTGCTTGAATCTGTCGTCGCAACACGAACCGAAAGCGAAACTCATAAACAGCCAATGAGATTGTAACTTGTGTGAGAGTGAGGAAAAAAGAAAAATATATTAAAAAGAGCATCTTTTTTTCGTTCAGTTGGCTCCGTGCCAGCCAGAGCTGTGTTGACTTTCAGCCCATAGCCCGTCTAAGTTAAAGGAAGAAAGAGTTGCTTCTTCACTCCGGATTTTCTGCTCAGTGAACGGATTTCGGGGGGGAAGGGGCAGATTATTTTGCAGCTCAGACCTGCGTCTCTCTTGGTTTGGATTTAATTTATGCCTTTTTTTCAATTTTTTATTACTTCTTTTTACATTTTCGTAAGTCAGTGAACTCTGAGAGTGGAAAAGTAAGCAAATAAGATTAAAAACGAAAAGAAGAAGTTTAAAAAATAATTTCAGGGGGTGCTGCTGCTCTGCAGCCCTAATGGACGAGCCGCCACTGGGAAGAACGCTAAAAGGAAATCTTAAAAGCAGACGATTTTAAATTTTTTTAACAGTTTATAAAAAGGAACAATATTGTTCAGTTATTCCATTTAAGTGGGAATTATTTTAAATTATTTTCACTCTTCCAAGATTGAAAATAGATGATTGTGGTCATAGTTTTTTGTCTCCCACAACGTCTCGATACTAAAAAGACAGGCTAACGCTTGATATTCTGCTAGTTATAGATAAAATGACGTCAATTTATCCTCACGTGATAAACACCAAATGTGGCATGCCAGTTTAGTTAAGTTATCCATCGCGCATCTTGCAGGAAGGAACGGGGCGGGGGCCCGTGCAGCGTGACAACAAGCAGTTAGGTGACATGCGGAGTGACGTTTGTCACGTGACTGTGAGTCACGCGAATTGATTCCACCTGGAATCCCTTTAATTCACGTTGTATTTGAAGAAGTCAATCCATACCAATTCTTTATGTATTAAAAGATCGGCTGAAGCAAACACGTTTTAAAGAAACACATTATCCGGACTAATTTTAAATCTTGCCTATATACGTTGTGGCACTGTAGTATCGCTACTATTGGTGTGGCATTAAAACTATATAAAAAAATCTTGTGAAAATATTCCGACTATCAAATACGGCGCGTGAGATAAGCAGCGAAAACATGACAGTGAAAATTTCGTGCAGCACTCTACTAATCAAATGCCTCCCCTGAACTTTCTCGTATACTCATTTCTCAAAAACTCTCGTATAGCGTGTCAGTTCCCCGGACCCTAGCTCGGATAAAAATTTCGAATCTGCTCTATTCCCAGAACGCAACAAGTTTCTCCAGCACACGTAAAAACAACAAAACGAACCGAAAAAAATAATCCGAGCAGGATCAGAATGCGAGGGCTTGCGCGAGCGAAAACAAAACAGGAGAAAATAACCTCTTTCGCTATCGCTGAATAGCTTGCGCATGCGCAGAGATTACTTCCAGTACGCAAGTTAAAAAATTGAATATGCAATTTCAACGTCTTTTTTTTTAACCGACTGAAACGAAATTTGGGCACAGATCAACAGATGTTGTCCAAAATTTGATAGAAATCTGCAAATTATGTGTCAAGATCATATACCAAATTTCATCCCCGTAGCTCTACTAGTTTTTGAGTTATCGTGTTCACAGACAGACACACGGACACACATAATTCCAAAATTGTGTTTTTCGGACTCAGGGAGGTCTAAAACGTAGAGATTCGTCAAAATCTCGAGTTCGAATTTTTTGACGATTACAATACTTTCTCTTTGTATACGAGAAAGAAAAAAAGAGAGTGAGTGCTTATGCGATGTAGTGTTTCGCGAAAGCTGATTATTTGTGGAGAAGTAAGTATTTCCTAGTAATGACCAAGAATTACTATTATATTGTAGTAGGGGTATGAATATTTTGCTCCTTATTATTAATGATATATTTTCTGGTTTGATGAACTATTTTTGTATTGTATTGATGTCTTTGACTGTGTTAGTATTCTTCAGTTTTGAAAATGTAACCAAGAATATCTTTTAGTGTACTGTCATTTATATTTTAATAATTTATAATGTAATTTTTTGATTACTGTAGTTCTGCATCAAGTTGATTTAGTGTAAGAGCATTGATCCTTATGTGTGTTTTGATTCTTTTCTTGTCTCTTCAATTTATCTCGTCATTAAATAAATGTAGAAATTTAAAAATAAAAGGTTTGACTTAGTGATTTATCTCATGCCAACTTGGTTTCCAGAAGGTAAGGCCTGGCAGTATTTGTATCTTGCGGATTAGAATAACGCAACGCATTTGATTTTATTTAGTATCTGGGATAATGATCAATCTTTGCTTATTTATTGATTATTGGATAAGTTTGGCTTGAAAGTAATATGGCATATAAGAAAAACTAAATAAGATAATTAAAACTTCAATACGACAGTATTTTTCTTTTCAAAATGTATGAAATTTTAATGTAAAGCTGTTAGAATTCCAACATTTTTTTTTTTTCCATTTTAAAATCATACACCAATGAGGTGTCGAGGACATCCAACTCCCCCGAAGCCCGAGCGGTTGGGCCGTCACAAAAGAATGGGTGTTCACTGGTTAAAATGTAAAAGTTTATTGGGGGGGGGGATTATTCTGGCTGTGTGTGTGCTAATCTGTCAAGTCCTATCTGCATGTCTTTTTCATGATATTGCATTTTTGTTTTGACTTGAATTCATCCTACTGATGGTTATGTAAAATGCACTGTGAAATCGCATTACGTCATTTGTTGTAAGCAATAGTATAACAAACCGGGGGAGTAGTCTCCCCTAAACTTTCTCGTATACTTCTCGAAAAAGGTGCTATTTCCCCTCCCCCCGCGCGGATAAAAAAATTCGAACCTATTGTAACCCAGGATCCAATGACTATTTAGGTAAAGAATCAAATTCAAAGAGATGCGTTCCGATTTAAATGCGTACCGATTTCTACTCTTGCTGGCTCAAGGACAAAGTTCACATAATCCTCCCGCGTGCACAGATTGCTCCATTACGCATGCGCTTGGAGAATCGGATTTAAAAAAAGCGCCAAGCAGGAGTCAATAAATATCGTGCTCATAAGATTGCGTTCAGTACGCATGCGCGTGGAGATAGCGGATTCGTTGGACATGAGATTATACAGACCGACATACAGTCAACCCTTTGACGGATTTGGCCCAAAATTTTTTTACGGACCTGTATTCATGACGATAAAACTCTGTACCAAATTTTATCCATCTAGCTATTCAAGTTTTTGAACTATAGCGTTCGCATGACCGCGGACATACAGACAAACAAACTTCCCGCTGATGGATTTTGTCCAAAATTTGATAGAAACCTACAAATCATGTTTAAAGACTACATAACAAATTTCATTCCTTTATCTCTAATAGTTTCACAGACACACACACAGACATACAGACACGCAGACAGACATAATTAAAAAATTGTGTTTTTCCAAAACGTGGAGATTCGTCAAAATCTCGAGTTCGAATTTTTTTGACGATTGCAATACTTTCTCTTTGTATACTTCGTATGCGAGAAAGTAAAAATTGAACAAATACGACAATGGAATAAATTCACTGGTTCGGGTGTTCGGAACAGGTGTTCACTGGCTAAAATGTAAAAGTTTATTAGAGAGGAGGGGTAATTATTCTGGCTGTGTGTGTGCTAATCTGTCAAGTCCTGTCTGCATGTCTTTTTCATGATATTGCATTTTTGTTTTGACTTGAAGTCATCCTACTGATGGTTATGTAAAATGCACTGTGAAATCGCATTACGTCATTTGTTGTAAGCAATAGTATAACAAAAAATTGAACAAATACAACAATGGAATAAATTCACTGGTTGGGTGTTCGGAACAGGTGTTCGCTGGCTAAAATGTAAAAGTTTATTAGAGAGGAGGGGTAATTATTCTGGCTGTGTGTGTGCTAATCTGTCAAGTCCTGTCTGCATGTCTTTTTTATGATATTGCATTTTTGTTTTGACTTGAAGTCATCCTACTGATGGTTATGTAAAATGCACTGTGAAATCGCATTATGTCATTTGTTGTAAGCAATAGTATAACAAAAAATTGAACAAATACAACAATGGAATAAATTCACTGGTTGGGTGTTCGGAACAGGTGTTCGCTGGCTAAAATGTAAAAGTTTATTAGGGGGTGGAAGTTTTAAAATTATTCTGGCTGCTAATCTGTCAAGTCCTATGTACATGTCTTTTTCTTTATATTGCATTTTTGTTTTAACTTGAATTCGTGCTACTGATGGTTAGGTAAAATCCACTGTGAAATCGCGTTACATTATTTGTTGTACTCAATAATAACAAACAATTAAAAAAATACAACAATGGAATGAATTCTTCCCGAAACTGTTTTAACACAGCAAAATGCATTCAAACAATATCTTTATTGCATAAGGTGAAGAAAAAACAATAATGACATTAGAGGAAAACTGAGTAAGTTCATTTAATAGGGGGGGGGGGATCCTCTCAACAATATGCATGGTAACTGTTGTATCTACGTTCCAAATCAATATCCCGTTTTTCAACTGTTGTCAGGTGATAATACTTTATATGATATATGAAAATGAATGTTAGCTATTTGTATTCTACGACCGACATAGAGATTTGTAATTTTCAATCAAAAATTTCTGTAATATTTTTCACCCCCCCCCCCCCCGTAAAACGATTATTATTTTATTTTATTCATTCACATAGGGCAAAACAAAGCTTTTCAGAAATTTCTAAATTTTTTACCTAAACATCCGTAGTAGGAAAATGTTTTGGGCTTGATTTCCCTGTCTTGATTGCATCAGCCGTTGAATTCTCTGCGTAAAGAATTTTACACCAATCAATTTACAGAAAGAATATCTGTCTGTTCTTCTTCCGACTTTTTATAGTAGTAGCTTACTTTTTTTCACTTAACGATTTTCACATGAAGCAATTTACAAATAGTACGCCAATCTGAAAATATTATCGTGTTAAAACGCATAGACGACTAATTATTATTCACTTAGAATTTATTGAATACTACTGTTGTTTGATGAATTTGGGTAGGATATCCAAATTGACCAAACTCTTAAGATTTGCTATTACCGAATATTTTTGGTAAAATTTGTAGTGACCATTGTTTATTTTTTATCTTTCTGATCCGTCAACCAATGATATTCAAGCATAAATTGGTATAAAAATCCGATTTCAACTTTATTTAAGTGGATATTCCCATAATTTTATGCAGTAATCTAACTTTTAAACTATCATAGTTTTCTTTTGAAAGAAAAATTAGTTCAGCTTCGTTCTCTTCTCCGTAAAAGCATCTGGAACAAATTTTTTCAATGAATTTTTTAAGCCATCTAATAATTTCCATCCTTTAAAATACCTTCTTCTATCGTTTGGGGCAAACATGAACGCTCTTTTGGAACGAGCTTTGCTTTACATAGAATAATCTCGAAAAATATTGATCAACTTTAAATAATCTTGATTAGAAGAAAATGGTATATTATTAATTTTAGAAGTATTAGTATATTTTTCACATGACGTAGAATATGTCCTATAAGTGGATCCCGAATGGCTAAAATCTCGACTAAACTCTATAACTGAAACATCGCGATACAGTTTTTAACGATTCATTGGCGTGACATTTTTAAAGGTTGATGCCATACTATTCATTTAAAATGACAAAATCGACCGTAAAGTAAAAAAAAGAAAATGGATGAACTAAGCATTTTAACTTTCTCGTATACGAAGTATACAAAGAGAAAGTATTGTAATCGTCAAAAAATTCGAACTCGAGATTTTGACGAATCTCCACGTTTTAGACCTCCCTGAGTCCGAAAAACACAATTTTGGAATTATGTCTGTCTGTGAACACGATAACTCGAAAACTATTAGAGATACAGGGATGAAATTTTGTATGTGGTCTTTAAACATAATTTGTAGGTTTCTATCAAATTTTGGACAAAATCCGTCAACGGGAAGTCTGTCTGTCTGCATGTTCGAGATCATGCGAACGCTATAACTCAGAAACTTGAAAAGCCAGATGGATAAAATTTTATACACAGTTTTATCGTCATGCATGTAGTTCCGCATAAAATTTTGGGCCAAATTCGTCAAAGGGTTGACTGTCTGTCGGTCTGTGTAATTTACTTTTGAAGATAATCCGTATCTCCACGCACATGCGTACTGGAAGAACGGAACGGAATTTCATTACGGAGTAGCGAATTACGTCAGTTTGTCCTTGAGCTGGTAAGATAGGAAAATCGTTACGCATCTCTTTGAAATTCTTTACCTAGATATTTTTCAATCACTATAATGAAAAACCTTCTGGTAGTCATTGGGTAACAATAGGTTCGAATTTTTTTAGCCAGGCGGGGGAAGGGGAAACGGCACCTTTTTGGGGAAGTATACGAGAAAGTTTAGGGGAGAACACTCCCGCTGGTTTATATAAAATATTTTTCCCTGAAATAAAACATTCAAATAAAGACAAATGTCGTCTGCATTTTAGTCATGTTGATTCAGATTTGACAAAATCTACCCACTGCTAAGCGTAGCTGTATTAAATAAAATTTTCTTTAAAGTAATCATCCAGGGAACCTCGATTGCAATTTCTTTAAGGCTTTCTAGCGATAAACGTTTATTGCCATGAATTAGTACAAAAATGAAGTAAAAAAAGGCTGTCTTTTCGAACAGCCGCTGATGTTAAAGGTGTAGGACTACTTTAATCGCGTGGCTCTTTTGTTTCTCGTAAGTTTTCAAGTTTAAGTAAGCTTTTTTTGTAACTTCTGTTGTTACCCTTTATCTCTAAAATAAGACATTAGTTATTTTTTAACATACGTAGTTACCGATATATAGAGGATCGAGTCACCAATTAATGAGTATTTTTTCTTTTTGCCCAACTTTGCGGTTCAGTAGTCGCTGAACTACGATTCCGATTTTTAATTTGTTTTTGTAACTTCTGTTGTTACCCTTTATATCTAAAATAAGACAATAGTTATATTTTTAACATATGTAGTTACCGAGATATAGACAATATCCCATACCAAGTTTTATGGCGTTTGGCGTGTGAATCAATTTCCTTCTTGAGACACCAATGGGAGGAACGTAGTCCTACGTTAAAATGCTTAATATAAAAAATGTTCCGTGAAAACAAAAAAAAATATTACTAAGTTCCAAAAAGACAAAAAAAAATATTACTAAGCAGTTAAATATACAGCAAAGGCGTGAAACTCACGGACCGTGGACTGCATGTGGACACCAACGAATATATTTGCGGCCCATCAAACATAACAATAAATAAAAATTTCTTAGCTTGATTTTTTTTAAATTCCTAATTATACATAATTATTAATTACAATAAGGTTAGGAATACCTGGAAATTCAGTGAAGATGGGCTTCCTGAATTTTAAAAATATTTGCTAGACAGTTTTATTATTAGTAGTAGTATAAGGTGTACGGTTATACAAAACCCTGCCATGCAGGTTTGAAAAACTCGAAAATTGACATAAGAAATTATTTTCATCAGTGGCGAATCTAGGATTCAGGCTCAGGTTAGGCTGAAGGCATAAAAATTTTGTATCGTCGTGACGAATGTCAAACCTCAAGGCGGCTAAAGTTAACCAAAACACTTTAATTTTACAGACTTTACTCACCTGACAATAAGAATCATAAAGAACAATACAATACTTTCGATAATTTAAGAAAAATTACAATGAAAGAACTAGGCAAAAAATGTCTTCGACCGCGTCAAAACAACAAATACAAGTGGAATGACTACAAAAGTAGGAAATTTTTCGAGCCTGTATAGCCAGAAAGCAATGTTGAAACGTTTTTATTATTTTTTTAAAAAGGGAAATTAAGAAAAAACAGTTGTAATGATTTTAAATAAAATCAAAAATTCTGGCTTGGCTCTGGGGAGGGCTGTAGCCCGATACCCCCC
>BGPR01045394.1:0-12339 GCA_013235015.1 Araneus ventricosus | reverse complement strand
ACCACTATACCCTAGTGTGAGTGGTAGGAAGCCAGGAAGCTATTAAAGGTACCGCACCTTTCTCGGTAAAGTCCGCACTTAGACACAAAAAAATATGGGTGCTTCATCTGACAGATTATATGCGCCCGACGGAATGCAGGGACTTAATATGCAGGGACTTCTTTATCCCTGCATATTAAAAAAAGCTTTTGGGGGATCCTAATCAGGCAACCTTCCCCTAGGATGAAAATAATCGGTTTTTTCAGTTCTATTATGTTTTTTTGAAAGAACATCTCTGTTGTCGGTATATAGACACTGCCACTAATTAGCTGTATTTTCGCATTAAATATTTATTGATCTCTGATTAAATGAAATATTTACCACATTTCAATGGTGTATGTTTTTTAAATCCTTTTTAGATAAACTGGCTGTCTGGCAGCTTATCCAAGCTTCATTCCTCTTTTCTATTGTAATATTGCTCTTGGGGATGTTTTGCTTCAATTTGCGGAGGAAGAAGTGAAGTTTTGAAGACACTATCCTTTGAGTAAATTAATAATTATTTATTTTCTTTCATTAAGAATGTGCATTTGTTAGAGGTATATTCATTCAAAAGTGGACTTAACGTATATGTTATGTATTATAAGATGTAATAATAGAAATTTTATTTGCTTAAAAATACTGTTTCTCAGAGATTTTAAAATTATGAAACAGCCCCTCTCCCATTTAAGAGATAAATGTTCAAGTACAATTCACGGTACTATCGCATTGCCAATGAAATTACCGCGACACTTCTTGCTAATATGTTAACCCTCATAATCATTCCAAATAGGTTGTTAATAAGAATAAGGTTTACACTACAGGGTAAACACACTATAATACCAAAAGACGGGTTAACTTGACAGTAAAATAAAAGCTAAACAAAGTATCATTCCGCCCAGTCAAATAATCCTGAAATGATCCTAATACATTTCGTACGTAGCTGTTATATTTGGACTGAATTTTGATGTAAATGCCAGTATTCGATATTCTCTATAATAAAAATCCATTTTGATAGTAAATGCTGCTTAATTTCATATTTTTCCCCTTCTCATTTCTGAGATTACGCGAGTCGAAATTTGACCTTCACGCGTTGTGATAAAGAAGGAAAAAAAACATATTTTTTTCGTTGTTTTCAAAAGTTTGATTCAGCGAGTGTTTCCCGGTGTATTTTTCAAACTGACACTTTATTCAGGAACATGCTAGATTAATGGTTTTTTTATTCTTTTTTTCATCATATTATATCGTAGCAACTTCCTGAATATCGCTTCCTTCGAAACTGTTTATTGATGAGATTTCTTTACCCAATATTTGCATCGCACGTTTCGTATATATGTTAAAATAAAACTCAAAAATATGTTATAAAAAACAAAATAGGAAGGGTGATGCAAGTTACTCAAAGTGGGCATAAGGAATTAAAATAAAAATATCTCAGAATAAAGATATCAAATTAAAAACAGTATGAATTACAAAACAAAATATTGTAAATGGGGAAATGAAATTCAAATTTATGTTACTGCATTTTCCCAATTTTAAATAATTTTTCCAGCTTTACATATATTCCGAAACAAGTTTTCTTTAACCAGAGCTCTCACAGTAAGTGTGGTGATTTATTGGTTCCAAAACATAGACATTTTATGTCGCCGACGATTTCAGTAGCTTTTGGATGTTAGATTTTTTTAAAATTTCGACAAAACAAATGAGCGATCTGAGCGACGATGTATGGCGTTTCTTATAATTGCATTGTTTATCTATAGAGGGGAAGTGGAACAGGCGTCTGTCCCACCTTCCTCATTACTTTTTATCCTAAATTTTCTTCTAGTTTATCACTGAGAGAATTGTTTGAATGGATGTTTTTAATTTCATTTGAATTTGCAGTACCATTGAAAACCAAATAGAATTTCTTTAAAATAATTATTGAAACATGCCTTTTTTATGGTGAAATTCTTTTTTGATTTGTGGAACAAGAAAGTGAATTTCAGAAAGAATGTTTGATACAAAGGTATTCTTTAAGATTCTCTAAATATATTTGAAATAAAATCGGTCTTCGCAAATTTTGAAGAACGTATATTTATTGTATTCAAGGGAAAGCTGCTGAGACGTATTGCCATCTGCGCAACTTTTCCACGCGGGATAGTTCACAATCGCCGGGCTTTTTCCAGCACTGTCTTTCGCTGAACTTTGAACACTGTCCAGTTCTTTGAACGAACTGTATAATAACAAACACCCTGTATTGGCAACAAATTCCTCTTTCTTACCATCTAATAAATCAAAAAGTTGGGTAAGATTTTTTGATAGAAAATGGATGGCGTTTTCAAATATTTTGTCATGTTTTTATTAAAATCGGTATTTCCCAAGCCTTTATTTTTTAATAAATAATGCATAAAGCTTCTACTTAATTGTAATGTTATAGAAAATGAATTGATCCACCTGAAAAATTTCCCTTTTAAGGTATCCGCCTAGGTTGATAAATAGATTTTGGAAGAAAAATTCAAAAAAAATTTTATGATCTAAAAAGAAACAACTTTTATGATTCTAAATCAGTCTCTATTTTTATTCTAATTTCTTGAATATTTTAATCCTTGATATTTTTTTATCTGAACTAATGTGTTATTATATTTTTCAAATGCGTTTTCTGAAAAATGAAAATTTTACTAAAACTGGACCACAAAAAACAAGATATCTCCAAAACAATTCATTAAAATTCATATAAATTTGGTACATATATAAAAAGCGTTTGAGGGTGTAATATTCCGCAGATTTTATGATAGCTTTAGTTAGTCACGTTATACAATCACTTTCAGTTCGAAACATAGGATATTTTTGGCGAAAAATCAATGACGCCAACTTTGAATGTTCGTAAAATATTTATTTATTAAAATAAATTTTATCTCGCGGTCTATTGCATTCTTGAGAGTTTGAGAAATAGGCATACGAAATTAAAATTAAATATGTCCCATATTTTTTCAATTATGCTGTTTTTCTTAACATTGAATTTTTTATTAAAATTCTTGAAAAAATTATTATTTTCAAAAACCACTGACGATATATAAATTTTTATTTCTAATTGTGACTATTTAATCCTATTTTTGTTTTTTAGCTCTGTAAGTTTTTTGGGGAACGCCTTTTTTAAATTTTGCCCGAACATAGTCAGGAACCTTAATTTGAAGGCGCCTTGCCACATTTTTGATTTGACGCACCTGAAGTTAAATTAAAAAATCTGCCTCTGTTTGTTATCGAAGTCTAAAGGAGAGTAACCCTAAAAGGCGAAAACAGTGAAAACTTGTATCACGTCATGCGTCAGTAAAGAGGCTGAAGTACAGCCTTATTTTGTACTGTCAAGTTAACCTGTCTTAGGCTATAGCCATCTTGTTTCTTGACTTCGGCGACTTCACGTCCCTCGAAGATGATCCTTGGCGACTGTAACAGAAAGTAGGTTTCAATCCGAATGCAAAATTTAAAGTGGAACATGAGAAGAGATTCTCCCATTTTTCCTTAATGATTTTGAAGTCATCCAAAGTCTTCATAACCAATGAGTTGATTTATTACGGAAATAGTTACCACAAATTACGGAAATAAAAGTAGAAAATTTGAATTTTTTTTCTGTTTCGCGAATAAGCTGCGTCATATATAGAAGGTGTTTCAAAAATACGGGACCAAAATGAATGGGCAATTAAGGCATACGATAAGAATACAAAATCACTTCGGAACATACGTGTGCAAACGCAATCTCGAGGCTCTAGAGGGAGTTGTTAGTCACACATACGTTAAGCGATCCCGCACTTTTCCAGTGATGCTTAATGCTCGTAATATGTATGTGTGTCTCCATTTTCAGTTCCAGTTCCTGCACATTTCAGCACACAAACATCTGTACATCTGCAGGCCACCTTTCTCGGGCACTAGATTCGTCGTGTCGGTTCAGTAGCATGGTCACCTCTATTAACAGATGTGTCCACGGAGGTAAAGTGTGTATCAGTGCGTCTGACATAAACTTTCAGCATCTACTGTAGTAGTATTGTTACTAAATAAAATATTGTAGAAATATTCTTCTTCGCCTTCGTTGTATTACGAATGATTTTAAATGCCATCTACTGCATCCAGATGGCGTTTGCGCACATGCGTTCCTATGTGATTTTGAAATCCTATAATACGCCAGAATTTCCCTTTCATTTTGGCCATGTTTGAATATTTCATTTTCTATTTTTGTTTGTATTCGTCCCTTTGTAGCTAGAAAGTGGAATTATTTGGGTGGGGTTGATTCGAGCGACCTGTCGTTTGGACCACACGGCTTTGGCCAGGTCAGTGTAACTATGCATGTATGTATATAAATGCTTGAATGCTATATGTCCCCAAAATCGTTTAAGAGGTCAAACGTGAGCAACATTTTTCAGAGGTCGCAGTTAAATCTTATATGGAAAATATATTCACAACAATATGCATAATTTCCTTTTATTATAAATACATATCAAATAGTGTAACAACCAAGAATCATGGATCAATCATAATTAACATGGTTGATCTTCTCAAACTATCCTATGTGTTATAATAAATCCTCCCATTCGACTGCTTTATCCAAAGTTTCCTTATAGAAGATTTAAAAATGAAAATATGTGTTAAAATTATCTGTAGTAAATAATACATGCCTGAAATGTTTAAAATTCAGCTATTCTACTTCATATTCAATATGATATTAAATTCTTATGTTGTTCACATTCTTTTTTCAGAGCAAGAAAACCACTGCATGTATTCACATTCATGGATTGCAGATGACTGTATAAGTTTTATTGAAAAACCAATAAATATTATTCCATTTTGTTTTATACTTTTTCATGTAAAGTGTACATATTTCAGTATGAAGAAGCATATGTAAACAATGTGCTAAATAATAATAAATGTTATAATATAATCAATTCCATAATATGGTAAATGCCACACATAAAGAAATCTCAATTTTGGCACTATTTCACAAACAACCAATTTTTAATAACGGTTTTATACAAAATGAAAATCAAACCTATGGCTTGGCACATCAACGTACAATATGAAAAATGCCATTTGTTTGAATTTCATTTTGAGTTATTTTAATTGACCACTTTTGTTTACCATATTAGTGAAACTGCTACTAGGTTATCCTCGTTATTTCCAATGTTTCAATCTCGGAATGCTTAACTTGAAAATTCTCCCCGTTTAAATCGCTTTTCTTTTATTCACTTCTAACATAAAAATCAAAGCTACCTATTATAATCTGTTTATGAGCTTCTATTGTTTTTAATGTAGGTTTAATTTAAATGTCTGCAAAATTTGATTTTTAAACTAGTAAGAGTGCTGAAAGTTGCACTTTCTCATATACTTTTACACTATGCCGCGTTTTGTGCTTGACTTCGACGTTTAGTGAATGTCGTAAGAAAGTATTTGTATGTAGTTTGAAGCAATAAAAAAAATGTTGCAATCAGTGGCGAATCCAGGATTTGGATCTGGCGGGGCTGAGGTATAAAAAACTTTGTATCGTCGTAACGAATGTCAAACCGTATGACTTACATAAGCCAAAACACTTTATCTTTACAGACATTTATCACCTGACAATAAGAATCATAAAGAACACTACAATTCTTCCGATAAGTTAACAAAAAAACACAATGAAATAACTAGCAGAAACATGTTTTTGACCACGTTAACGCTACAAATACGCGTGGAATGACTACAAAAGTTGGAAAATTTTCGAACCTGTTAAAAGCCAGGAAAAATGTTGCCACTTTCTTAAAAGGGAGATTAAGTAAAAACAGCTGTAAAATAAAGAATTCTGGTCTAGTTCTGGGCGGGGGGCTACAGCACCACAGATCCCTCGATACGCCAACGGTTGCAATGGTTAAATTAATTAATTAATTATTAAAATGTGCTGTGTCGAAAGCACTTACGATCTGCAACGGATATTGTCAAAGGTCATAAAAGTAAATTATTGTCACAATGAAATTTAGAGTGGTCATAAATTATTGGACAAATTTAAGGTGTCCGACTAGGTGGAAAAAGAGATTTTCGAAGAAAATTTCAAAAAACATTTTTATGATCTAAAAATAATGCCACAACTTTTAAGATTCTAAAATAGTCTTTATTTTATTTTTATTCCTTGATATTCGTTTGAACTAACGTGCTATTATATTTTTTAAATGCGTTTTCTGAAAAATGAAAATTGCACTAAAATTGGTCAACGAAAAACAAGATATCTCCAAAACAATTCATTAAAAGTCATTGAAATTTGGTACACATGTGTCAGAACCTTTGAGTGTGTAATAGACCGCAGATTTTATGATAGCTTTATTTAGTAATATTTTACAGTGACTTTAAGTTCGAAACATAGGAAAATTTTGGCAAAAAATCATTGACGTCAACTTTGAATGTACATTAAATATTTATTTATTAAAGTAAATTTTATCGAGCGTTGTATTACATTCTTGATAGTTTTAGAAGTACGTATGCGAAATTAAAATTAAATATGTCCTATATTTTTTTCCAATTATGCTGTTTTCTTAACATTGAAATATTTATCAAAATTTTTAAAAAATATTTTCAAAAACTACTGATCATATATGAATTTTTACTTGTAATTGTGGCTATTTAAGCCAAATTTTGTTATTTAACTCTGTAAGTCTATTTTGTGCGTGCTTTTTAAAATTTGTTTCTCCAAACCTATTCGGGTACCTAAACAATTAATAAAAAAACTCTATAATGTAGAAGCTCAAAAAGGTTTTTCAGATTGGATAACCCACCGCAACGGTGCGCTGAATCTGTTGCAAGCGGAGATTCCCAATGCAAGTGTCAAAATGGCTACCGTGTAGCAGAACCCACCTATCATTTTCCACGAAAGCAAATCAATTGTTACAGTTCAAAGATGTTTTCGCTTAGTGTAGCAAAATTGACAGTCTCAAAGTAAGAACTTCATCAAGCGTTGGTATGTGAAATTAAAGGAGACAGGAATTGGTGCTTGAAGGCATCGGCCTCAGACGAAGTGGTTGAATAAATAAGGGTGACTTTCACTCCTTAATTGCTCGATGGTCTCTAAGTAAGAACTCCATCAAGGGTTGGTATGAGAAATTAAAGGGGAGAGGAATTAGTGCTGGAAGGCATCGGCCTCAGACGAAGTGGTTGAATAAATGAGGGTGACTTTCTTTCCTTAATTGCTCATACGAACGCTTAATGTAGTTCTTACTTGGAGATCGACAATTTAGATGCTTTATCCGAAAACGCCAAAACGCAGTTCACCATCATCAGTTCTCTATTAAAATTTTTTTTTCCTTTTTTTAACCTTGCAGCAGGCGCGGGTATGGAGGAGATACTTATATTGTACATCTTATATTGTAATCGTTCTTTTATAAATTTTAGTGCAATTTTTCTTTGCTTAGTATAAAGCTGATTAATACAAATTTCATAAATAAAAGTTGCATTTTTTCTTGCATAACAAGACGATATAAAATGTAATACGTTGCACGATATAAGTATCTCCTGCATGCGCGCCCTCTGGAAGGTTAATCAGTGAAGGAGCTCTTCCACGCATGCTCCGAAAAGATAGACGACTGCAGACGATAACAATAATAACTTTGCTGTAAATAGTGTTTGGATTAATTTCTAAAAATTAATTACAATTAGACAGAATGTTGCATGGAAATGAAATTATTATCATTGAAAAGACAATTGCTTGAAATTTAAGATGATGTTAAAATGGTTTTTGTGGGATATGCTACGAAGTTATTGCAGAAAAATTTTAAAATTAAAGATATTTTTTAATTGATTTCAAAACCTATTTAAAATTTCAAAAACTCCGTTGTTAGTGAGAACCTACTACCCAAGAAGCAACACCCTGCCGAATTTCATCTTCCTAGATCCAGTGGTTTGGGAGGTTCAGTGATTAGTCAGTGAGTGACTTTCTCTTTAATATATATATATAGATTACATTTGAGTGATGTAAGATAAGTGTTAGGGAAGTAATGTCAATATGAAGTATGGTCAGCATGGATATGTATGCTCATACAGACTCATCGTACGCTTCTTTTGAGAAATATTAAAAGCTAGGTATGGAATCTGCACAAATATAATATATAGTTCACTAATGTGACCTCTAAGTCTCATGACAAACATAAACGTGCATTTCATCTAGACGAACAATGAAATATTTCACTGCATGTGCAGGTGCGAATGTGCCTGTCATCCAAATCCTATGGTGTGCTTACATTAATAACATTTTGCGAAGAAAAATTGCGTTATTGTTCTGCTTATGTTGCTGTGTTGAAAAAGCGAAAGAACACTAAGGTATGAAATTGTTTCCGAAGTTTCAATTTCACAAACCCTGGTTATTAAAATCAGGAACAGCGAAAATTCAAAGGGAAGGATTTAAGCCTGAATCTTAGAGTGTAATGTATTGTTTAAAGGAGTTTTCAACACATTGGTATGCATATTTACTAACTAAATGTGAGAATAAATAATTGAAGAGAAGTTAACTAAAATATATCATAAATAGAAAAAAAATGTCAACCCGGTTTTTATAAGACTTACTAGAATATTGCTTGTTAACGCTAGTGATTTTACTGAAAATTGGAAAATAAAAAATCTTAGTTAAAATTTTTATATAAAAACTGGGATTCTGTGATCAAAGTAAATACATCGCAAATAATAAACAAATATTTCAACCAGCAAAAAAAAATTCTGTCAACATAATGAGCAGCAATTGTAAAATCCCCCGTATATTCCAAATTCAAATTATCGTCGGCCACTTTACGTTCATTATATGAGCATGAATTGACTGCAGTGATAAAATCTACAGTTTTACCGTTTTAGTCAAAGAGGATACACTTTGCACTACGATAGCTTAGTTATGAGTCAAAAATACAAATTCAGGTATACCTATCAACTTTATAATTATACTCTGACATGACTGTCGAAGTATGTTATCTTGATGCAAACTAATTAATACGATTAATATTTTAGTCATACATTTGTATGTCCATATTACATTATGAAGGAAAATATTAAAATAATCTAGAAACCTCACAAATCAGTAATTACAGATATATGAGGGTAAGTCATTAAGTAAGCCACAAAAGATAAGAAAAAAATAATTTACCATGATAATCACTTCGAAACAATTTTATTTTTGAACATAACCTCCACCAATTTTGATGCTACTTATCCCATCATTCTATCAGCGCTCCAATTCCAGCTGCATAAAATTCTTTGCGTTAATGTCTCATCCAAAGTAGGACTTCGTGTTGAATGTCGTCGTCATATGAAAATCGCTCGGGGCTAAGTCTGGGCTGTAAGTTGGATGTTATAACACAGACTAACCAGATTTTTCATCTGTTTGGCCCACTAAAACAACATCTTTGAGGCAAACACTTTGCAGATGATGACGACGTTCAACACGAAGTCCTACTGTGGATGAGACAGCAACCCAAAGAATTTTAAGCAGCTGGAATTGGAGCGCTGATAAAACGATGGGATACGTGCATAAACATTGGTGGAGATTTTGTTGAAAAATAAAATTGTTTCCAAGTGATTATCGTGGTAAATTATCTTTTTCTTACCTTTTGTGACTTATATTAAAGACTTACCCTCGTATATGCTCAAGTGTTAATCTTTTACAGCAGCACAGAATAGGTCATTGTTATCGTTACAAGCAGAGGGTCCTTTCATACTAGTGAAGCACACTGTTTCAATTGTTTTTTTTAGTTCTCTGTCATGGTTTTCCGAGATAAAATCTGTAATATTCAAGATTCGCTTCTCGAGGCGCGACGGTTTCTGTCAAGTGAAGGCTTATGGTTTATTTATAATATGTGAATATAACATACACTATTCGAGCTTTTATCTTCCAATGCAGTTTTATTAATTAAGGATTTTTATACCCTCTGCATTATAACAGGAGATATAACAAATAAAGTTGTTTAAAAATTTTCTCATTTGGTTGATAACACAATAAATAACGGTTTTCAAAATAAAGCTTTAAAACATAAATAATGAACGTGTTTGCGGTTGATAAAACATAACGTTTAGTAACTACGATGTAGTAAGAATAAAGTGACCGTTACGTGTTTAACTAATTATAAGTCATCTGATTGACTTCTGACGAGTTACAAGACAGAAAATTACTTGGTTGTTCACCAAAGCAAAAAATATCAAAAACAAACACGAAACGGTTTTTCACATTTGGATTTCAAGCATGCCACATTATCTGATAATTGTTTTCATGTTGCTCGTTCTATCTTGAAATAAACTACTTTCAAAATATCATTTTAGATGATAAAAATAAATACGTTAGAAAAGAATACAATATCATGTTTTACTTCTCAAGAAATGTCGGAGAGACTTCTGGAATCAACTTAATCACGTCAAAATCTGTATTCAGAATTTATATATTATAAAATATTAGTAAATCCCAAATAAAGAAATAAAATTTAAGAATTTACGTGTGAGCTAATAAACTAAAAAACTAGTAGTTCCCCAGAATTGAAAGGACCTCGCGCTCCAAGCAATGCAACATCTCCAAGATATCTTTCTTCAACCTAGTCTTTATATCTTGGTCGGTGCCTTGAGACAGTATTGTTTCCAGGAACCTGGTGACATCATAATTTTGTCTCCTCGAGGAGGTGCACAATTTCTATCTCAATGAATATGCTGTCTTAAAAAAAGTTGCATTTGCTACCTTAAACCATTCAAAGTGTACACATTGTTGTGTTGTCCCACAACCATTTTAAATTAAATTAACACCAAATTTTTAATTATTAACTTCAATTGTTTTTCCTTCTTCTAAATGCGTTTAATCAAAAACACCAAAGTCTGCCTTTATCTAACATTTGAATATTCATCGCTTAAAAAAGATTTTTTTTTAAATACCCTATTTTTGTCATTTATGCTTTATTTAAATAGTGACTACATTGTCTTAAATCTCCTGGGTGTGAAAATGAGAATTTGTTTATGCCAAGAGATGAAAAAAGAAATGTGTTCCCTTTCCTCCTTTCCCTGCTCCAGTGGATAGTTCGTTTCCGCGAAGCTACGTGGCCTGGCTCAAAAAAAATGTTGAGTCACGCGGCAGAAAATGAGAGGATGCCACGAAATTTTGCTGTGAGGTGACGAAATATCTGGTCCTGACGGAGAACGTTCGAGAGGGAAGACGTGAAGCCACTGCCAGACGGTAGAGGAAAGCGGTTTTGGTTGGAAGGAAGACAGAGGAGTGACTGATTTTTTTTCGGGGCTGACATCATCGAATGAAAAGTGAATTGACCTTGAGAGGTCGCAGGGTATTAGCGTCCCCAGCAGGAGGATTTTTTTCGCCGGAGATGACGCGGCATAGTGGATCCGTTTAATTCCAGGTGCCGATGATGATTTCCGCCAGAAGGTGCTACCTTGAGCTGCTGCAGCCTGGTGATAAGGCCATTTTTCTGAATTTTCTGCTATTTCTCCCTTGTTACAAAATGAACATTTAGAAGGTTTTAAAGACACAAATGTGGACGAATTTTCGTCAATTTTGAGTGATGAAAAAAGTGCTTGACCTCGGCTAGAAGTACGTCTGTTTATTTACATTGAGAAACGCGCAAAAGAAATAAGTAACTCTGGCCGTAAGGTACACAGACTATATCTGCGAATCAGTTTTTTATAATCATTTGGCGTGAAGCATCATAATAAGGCATACCTTCTGTTCCTTTTTTTTATGGTCCTGTATTGTTATGTCTCAGGTGAATTGCAAAATGTTTAATCAGAATATTTGTGAGTAAAAGAAGGTCGATGGACTGGTAATTTCATATAGTATTAATCAAGCATGTTACTAAATACAGTCTATTATTGCTCGTCAGTTCAGTGCATTATTTAGCCTGAGCAAATTGATTGGTATTATATATATATATACATAGTATATACATATATGTAAGGACCCTTGGTGTTGTCAAAAGTAAATAACTATAGTTTTAAGTCTTAATATAACAGGAGTTGGGTAAAATGGGAGAGAAATAGCACCGCAGTCAACTTAAATACCATAATTATACTGATCCTTTGTTATATATGTATAACTTCTGCTAAAAGCAATATTAAACCCACACAAGTGCGCAAACTTTACTCCCTGCATTTACAAAAAGAAGGCAATTTTTTTCCAAGGTTTCAAATCATTGAAACTAAGACATATGGTCCATTTCAATTTGAAAAATATTTAGTTTTTCTTGTCTCTTTCATTCGCGATAAATGTGCAGTCACCAAACACAGTAATATGCAACAGGATAAGGTGAAGACGCTTACATCTCACAGCATGATTTGAGATTAGCAATACGTAACTGAAATCCAAGTAATGAA
>BGPR01045393.1:0-12340 GCA_013235015.1 Araneus ventricosus | reverse complement strand
GACAATCAAGAGAAATTAAAAGTAATATTAAAACTGCGATTTTATAAAATACATAAATCATCATTAAAGAACAATTAAATCCTCCAAACTTTCGCGATACCATCGCAAGAAACCCGAGCGAAACCTCCATATTCCAAACACCCATCGCCACTCGAGACTGATAAACCTTAATTGCCATTTATTAACACTGTTAGAGGTATTTAATTAGAGAGACTCTGGCTGTGCGATTCTAATTAAAACTTCGGAAAGGGATCAGTGAAAGCAAAAACAACCGCTGCAGGATCGTTGCCCCAGATCTTGGGGATGATGAAATTTCGGCGCGAAGAGATGCCTTATTCCGATCGAAATGACCCTATTTTGCTTGTAATAGGGCAATTAAAGTCAGTGAACTTGATTCCTTTCGATGCAACACCCTCTTCCTTGGGTACCGTTCAACAAGGTCGATTGGTTGTTCAGAAGCCGCTGACCGATATAGAGATCGAATGGCTCAAGACCAGGAGTAGGAAAATTTTAATTGAAATTCACCCAAGTGAGTGTGAACTGAAACCTTTTTATTGACATTTAGCAGCAGTTTTATCATTTTTCACTCCTGAGGGGGAAAACTCCTTACGTGCAAAAGAGTATAATAAACTAATGGAGGTGAGTAAGTGTTCCAGAAACAGAAAAAGGAAGTTTAGTTTAGTTAGGTTATCGTCTTGTTTTGAAACTATATGAGGAGTATTATGGGACGGGCCTCCTAATATTGAACCACGGTCGGATGGCGAAAACGACATCTGAGGCATTATCTCTCTCTATACTTCCGCATAAAACCAGGGAGAGGTCTTTTGACCCTAACTTTTATTGAGCTATCCGAAATTCACTCAAGTAACTTTTTGTCACTTCCAAGGGAAAAAAGTAATTCACCCAAATATAGTGAATAGCATTTTTTTTATAGAGTCGCTATCTATTTCATTGAAATTTTTTTTTATACAGTCGCATCTATTTTATTGAAACTTTTTATAGAGTCTCATCTATCTCATTCAAATTTTTTTATAGAGTGGCATCTATTTCATTGAAATTTTTTTTATATAGCCGCATCTATTTCATTAAAATCTTTTCATAGAGTCGCATCTATTTCATTGAAATTTTTTATAGAGTCGCATTTATTTCATTGAAATTTTTTTATAGAGTCGCATTCAATTCATTGAACTGTTTTCATACAGTCGCATCTATTTCATAGTAGTTTTTTTCTTTACTCCTGAGAAAATAACTCCTTACGAGTCAAAAACAATTCAACAAGACCAATGGCATAGCTGCAACTTCTGCCGTCTGGGCCGACCTTGCAAAATGTCACCCACCCTTCCCTTACAACAAAGGTATCTTAAACCTCCAAATAAGAGAAATAAATTTTCAGGAAAAAACATTTTATTAGATACGTAATTCATCATGTGATGACCTCGATCTCTGCAGATAGTAGATTGCGTCCACCACCAGTCTTTTTTCACATACCAGCAATTTACCGACAAAAGGCGAAAAATACGAATTAATTACATTATTATTATTGAGCTGGCACCTCTGCTTTTCTCAGTTTTAAAATTGTTTTCCTGCAGGTCTGATTTTGCCGACCCTTTCGGGGTACCCGGGACGGACCGCCTCGTTAGCTACGCTACTGTACAAGTTACTAACCGAAGTAAATGGAAAGTACTCCAGAAGAAAGTGAGAAGTACTCCAGGAACAGAAAATTGAATTTAGTTAGATTAAAGCTAGGGAGATAATCAACAATATGAAAGAGGATATCGTTACGAAGCTATAAAGTCGTTTCCCTGAGATGCTAAACTTGGCGACAAACTTGGAGACCATTTTGTCGACTTGGCGGCAAAGTTGGCGACTTTGACAACAAAAGGAATTTTCTAGAAGGACTTCGAACTTTCAACCCATTTCTACTGGTTTCATGAACTTTCTGGAGATTATGTCACTTCCTACGTAATGAAGTCACTTCCTGTTCAAAAGTATAAAGGCAAGCTCTCAAGCCAAAAAGAGTCGGTTGGATTTTGATCAGCAAGAAAGCTGGTGAGCTAGCAAGAAACCTTTGAGCGCTGTGTTGAGATTAATTGGTAGTCTCTGTTGTGAATTTTTAATAGTGCTGTGTTAATACTTGTGCTCCGTTTCTTTGCTTAGAATATTTGTAAAATAAAGAGATTTACTTTTTTAATCCTGTTATTGGACTGCATTCACGTACACCCACAAGAAGATTTTGTAACAATATATAAAAGAATACAAGGGGAAGATAACCTTGACATGGATTAGAGCACACATGGGGAACTTTGGGAATGAACGAGCTGATCATCTGGCCAAGGAGGGAACATTCATTTCAGATGAAACAATTAGTTTTGTTCCCTCTAGAAACCAGATAAGAAATGGAGAAAATAAAATTATAATCGAACTGTGGCAAAATCGTTGGAATGAATCAAATAAGGCACGATGGACCAAAATCCTAATAGATAACGCTAACTTGGATAGATTGTATGGTGATTTCTACATGAATCAAATATTGGCGGCGCATGGAGTTTTTAGTGAGCATCAGGCTGGATTCTTCGAAAAACGTTGTTATGTGTATATGGCCAAGAAACGGGATTTGTGCTCCATGTAATTAAAAAGTGTCAAATTTGGACATCATACAGAAGTAACTGGTCTAGTGGGTGCAAATAATGAGCTTAAAAGATATGATGAAAAAGGAGGATGTTTGTGTCTCATTGCAAGGACTTCTTCCCGAACATTTAATTAAAGAATTAGACTAACTGTCGTCTAGTGAAACTACTGATTCTCGTCTCTGAAAATTGTTAAACAAAAATTGTTCAATTTGGGGTAAAATGTAGTACATTTTTCCTCCACTGCCTATTCCAGGGCGGGGTAATCTTTATTTAGTTAGATTAATGTCCCATGTGATCGCATATCTCATATTGAACGAGGTTCCATTTGTAATCTTGAACCGTAGTCAGACAGAGATAATACCTGATCCGACACCACTTCTCCAAACTTCCACTCCATATCTTTGACACCATCTGATTTAACGTGTCCCAGATTCGCCTACACAACGATTCTCTGGTGAATTGAATGTCGGACCTGCGACTGTCCGGTCTTGTCCCGACTTTGATTCTGCGACAAAACCACTGCCCTCCCTTGCGATTCCAATTAAAAGTTGAAAGTCAGTATTCTTATACTCAAGTAACTAGTGTAATCTCCCCCTTACGTCCTGTTAGTGACCTCATCGTGGCAAGGGGGTGTTCCTGGGAGGAGTGGGTGATGTACGTCGGGAGTTATTTCTCCAGGTAGGGCCACCCAAGGCGTGAAGGCCACTCCATTATTCCCAGCTAATACTAACAGGCATAGAGGTAAAGTCAGACTTCTTCCCATGTGGTACCTCGTTTGAAATTGAAGCTGCTTCTTACCCGTAGTCATGAATTGACTGCATTGGCGCCTCTGCGAGGAAGCTGTGGAGTGGGGAGGGCAAAGGACTTGTGGAGTTGTTAGAGCGACATGGTGGCTCTAACCTGGCCCCCTGGCTCAAGATTAGACCAGCTTCATTTCCTGGACCTGGTCTAATCTTGAGGCAGGGGGACATGAAACAACAACAACTAGTGTAATCTACCACGTTTACACTCCCATAAGATGATTCGGGCAATGCCTGCATCATCTTATTGTACCCAATAAATCCCGTTCTCCACATGCTGGTGGAGCGGCTCTCTCCCCGCTGGTCCTCTACCGGCCTTACACCCTTTTTGGGTAGGCCGGGCCAGTGTGGGTGTTTTTACGCCACACCAACGGGAGGACTGGATTCCTGGGGTTTTACTGTATTAATTTCTGATTTTGTAATCTTGATGTTTTCCACCGATAATTTTAATGATTACCTATTTGACGATGCCAGTTCTATCTCCGGACTATATTTTCAGATTTCCACAGCATTTATAGAAAAGTATTTTTAACTATAGTCACAATATCATATCAAAAATAAATGTATTTAATATTTTCTCTGAACTGAGTGGCAACAAGCGTTTTAATAAAAGGAACAACTAAAAATCTAAATAGTATTTTTTTAAACGTAAGCGGCAACAAGCAGGCAAATAAATAAAGTAGCTAAAATTTTGCATAGTATTTTCATTCAAAATAAATGGCAAGAAGCATTTAAAATTTTTTTGTAAAAATCGCTGATTTTTGTAGTGTTTTATATCACATGAAGAAAATGAAGTAAAAGTGTTGGAAAAGAACTATTTTCCATGGGTGGATTTAATCCATAAAGAATTGCAATTTGGATGGAAGGACCACATACTAAATTTTCACCGATATAGTTCGTAGCGATTTTCTGTCGTTTTACCCACACATTAACAGACAGACACACAGACGAATTTCTAAAAATTGTTTTTGAGAACGCAGGTAGCTCTAAAGCGTTAAAATTCATAAAAATTTCAAAACTGAATTCTTTACGACTACAATACTTTCTCTATGTATTAACTTCGTGCGCTAGAAAGAGAGAAAGAATTGTAAACCGAATTCTGAAGAATTCTCAAAACAGTTCCTTTGCAAACAAGACATCATAATCAAATAATCGGTATTACAATAATTGGTTATTTATTACTTTAATTCTGCGTTGCAAGGTTAATGATATGAGATAAAATTAGTATATAATGAGGCAATACAAGCCAGTTAAATCATATTCTGAATAACATTAAAAATTTATCTATTAGCGATATAAAATGTGTAAGGTCACAAAAAATATTTGAAATTCTTTTTCCTTGTATTTCTGTGGCAGACGATAACACATAGTATGCAATCCTTTGTTTTAATTTCAGTCAAGCGGTCGCAGAAAATTACACCGATTAAAATCAACAATAATAGGTCGCGCATCAATGGATTTAAAAATAATTGCTTAGCGTGGGAAAGTGGCTTTCAGCAATAAGCCACAAACTTAGAATACTTTTAGACACGTGATTTCAAAAGTAAGTAACAAAGTCGTGATCTAAGTTTCCGAAACCAGTTTTGTAGGATTAACGATTCTATTGAAAATCTTGTTGGGGGTAGGGATCCGAAAACCGTTTTTTTTTTCGGTTATTTTTTTGTCCCGGTTATTTTTTGAAATCCAATAACCGGGTAGAAAAACCGGAAAGGAAGATAGGCTCGATTTTAAGTTCGATTAGACTAGAATTTACCAAGTTTTGAAGCTTTGAATTTCAACGTCTTAGGCCAATCAACGACAATCGCTTTCTCGCGGCGTCTGTTGGTTGGCGGATTACTGAAAGAGTCTTTATGAACAGATAAATATTGGCCAATGGATTGATTTTCTGTGAGAACAATATTAATAAAAAATTTTGTCTACAAACGGCGTTTTTTTTTCAATTCCTACTATTAGTTCACACTCTCCCTATATATATATTTATATATATCTTGTTCAAATTTTGCAATCGATTTTAAACTAACTTTCCGATGAGCTGGAGACTTGAAACTTTAAACATAGTTCAGAACTAGATGACAATGCAATATTATTTCGCTTTCTTGTGAGTATGTTTGTCCGTTTGTTTGTCATTTCATATTTTGCATGACGCATGCGCAGTACGTTTTTCATTATATCTCGAAAACTATTAACATTACAGACTTGGTTCTTGGGTATATGGATGGCCCATGGTATCATCGAAGCACCCCCATATTTTAGCCATATCTTTGCGCATGCGCAGTACGTTTTTATTATATCTCGAAAACTACCACTCAAGTTCAAATACATTTAATAATTTCATACATAGTAGGAATTGACTTTAAATTTTTTTTATATCACTTGTTAAAATAAACATTTTTTCTCAGTTCTTTATTTCCTATTTTAGAAGTAAGTGTATCTGAAAAACTGAGTACATTTGGTTATGAGAGACTTTGAAAAAGAAGCAACTTTCATGCCCTTTTCCGTCAAATACATTCAACTTACTTCCATTTTACTATTTTTGAAATCTATATATATAAAATTCAATGTGTATTTGTTTGTTTGTGTGCCTGAACCTTATACAGTTCCAGACCTCTTGACGGATTAAAACGAAATTCGGCACACACGCTCCTTAGCACCTAGAAGGATTAACTACACTATTAAAAAGTTGCTAGTTCCACCAAAAGGGGGTGAAGGGGGGGGGTTAAAAGGTTTAACGCTTTTCTGCAATAATTTTGAAACATATCATCGCACAGAAACTATTTGTACACCGTCTTAAAATTTAGAAAATTAGCTTTTCATTGACACCTGTTCCATTTTCTGTACGATTTTTTTCTCATTTATAATCAATTTTAAAAATGAATTTAAATACAATTTATAACAATGCTTTCGTATGTTGTAATCTTAAACCTAATTGTAAATTGTTTCCTTTATGCATTTTCACTTTCGCACGCAGAATTTCGCAGCTTTTAATATGTGCGCGTGGTAAATTATTTATAAACACTGCGTTTTAAAATCGTTGCAACATTTTCTATAGTTTGCTTAATTTTGTCTCAGATTTTAGCACTTTTAAATTTTTAATGCTTATATGTCTTTTAAATGACTGGTTTTTAAAAAAAATTATCTCATTGAATAAGATTATAGCTTATCATTTTTATCAGTTTGATTTATCAGTTTTTATTGCATTGTCTATTTTCTCTAAACACTGCTTTTTAAAATCGTTGCAACATCTTCTATAGTTTGCTTAATCTTGTTTCAGACTTTAGCACTTTTAAATTTTTAATGCTTATATGTCTTTTAAATGACTGGTTTAAAAAAAATTATCTCATTGAATAAGATTATAGCGTATCAGTTTTAACAGTTTATATTGCATTGTCTATTTTCTCTAAACACTGCTTTTTAAAATCGTTGCAACATCTTCTATAGTTTGCTTAATTTTGTCTCAGACTTTAGCACTTTTAAATTTTTAATGCTTATATGTCTTTAAAATGACTGGTTTTAAAAAAAATTATCTCATTGAATAAGATTATAGCTTATCAGTTTTATCAGTTTGATTTATCAGTTTTTATTGCATTGTCTATTTTCTCTAAACACTGCTTTTTAAAATCGTTGCAACATCTTCTATAGTTTGCTTAATCTTGTTTCAGACTTTAGCACTTTTAAATTTTTAATGCTTATATGTCTTTTAAATGACTGGTTTAAAAAAAAATTATCTCATTGAATAAGATTATAGCGTATCAGTTTTATCAGTTTGATTTATCAGTTTTTATTGCATTGTCTATTTTCTCGCACCACCTTCAAAATATACTTCTTAAAACCTATCAACGGACGAAAAAGGTTCATTGCATTTTTTAACAGGTTTATGACCTCTTTTTTACCCTTTAATATCTATATTTCAGGCATTATTTTTCCCTATTAACAATTACTGTCATATCATTAGAGCTCAAAATCCAAATATTATGTTGTGAATCTATAGCTAAAACATGCAATGTCACTTTAGAAAGAAATTTGGTACATATGTTTCTTCGCACCTGGAAGGATTAACTACGCTGTTAAAAAGTTTCTAGCGGGAGTAAAAAGGGTAATTTTCAACGTTTTTCCGCAGTAACTTCAAACTTATCATCATGCAAAAATTATTTTTGAATCATCTTAAAAGTAAAAAAAGATAGCTTCTCAGCGACACCTGTTACACTTCCGTACCACTATTTCTTTGATTTTTAATCACTTCTCAAAATTATTTTAAAAACAATTTATAACGTTTTGTTTGTCGTCCTTTTAAAACTATTTCACTTTTTAATCTTTCACGTGCTTCTGTTAATGTTAAAATTAATTTGCTTTCTTTTGACAATTCCACTTTCATTTCCTTTTAACTTTACATTTTCTAACTGCAAATTTTTGGTCTCTTTTTACCTTCGTAGTATCTAGAATTCATGAATATTTTTCCTGTTACCCACTACAGTCATATCATTTGGATATCAAGGCTTTTAATATAGTAAGGTGTGAATGCGGATCACAAAATTTGAACCAAACACACATTTTATATATTTTCACAAAAATATAAACTCAACCGAAAATAAGTTGCAAAATTATTCACGTTAGCAATCCATCGCTAACACGTTGCATCTTGTGCAGTGAATATTTATTTGAGCGTTGCTGAATTTTGTAATTGTTGGTTTTTAGTAGCAGTTGATATCAAGATGTTTATCAATTAGTGGTAAAACGTGGTTATTGCGTGTATTAACCATGCTTACAAGTCAACACATGATGCTTTTGAACAGAGATTTGTAGCATATTGCAAACTACGATGTGAATATTTCACAAGATATGGTGGTACCAAGAAAACCTTGACTAACAAAAGATCAGCCAACAGCGCATGAAGTAATGGGCAATTTGATTTCTGAGGAGAACGGTGAACCTCAGTCTCATGTGGAGCTGAAAGAAAATTTTTTAATTAATTTGATTCTAACTGAAATTCAATCTAAATGCCATATAGCTCTTGCCGTTGCTCCATCAATAGCTATCAGACATTTGGATGGTGACCGCACAGCACTTTCTCCGCTACAGTTACCTCTGGTTTTGCTCAAACTGAGAATCCTATATGCAATACAAGCAAAAGGTTTGATGAAGCGATTGTCCAACAAATTGCAAACTTATTATTTGGGATGAGTGTACGATGTCAAACAAATCTGCCGTTATCAAGTTTATTTCTCCCATGGCATGTTCGGGAATGAGAACTCAAAGCAATCTTTACATATATGCTCCAAACAGGGAGACCAAAAATGTCGTTTATTCGAAACTGTTAAAGTAGTAATTAATTAGGTATTATTAGTTAAAACTGAGGGTACTAAAAGCTCTTAAGGATTTGTATATTAAAACTCGAAAACTATGCGAGATAAAAGGATATGAGTTTTACTTTTTCTTTCATATGTACGGAACAGATAAACGCGAGTACAACAGCTAGTACTTTGTAAAATACCAAATTTAAGCAACTATACTGCCAAGTTCTGAAAGTTCCGAAACTTTTTAAATGTTTTCCAAATGTGAATGGATTATGCCATTTCCCGCAGAAAAAGCAAAGAGTATCATGTGACCTACTAATCAGAACAGGTTTCATCCAATTCAAATACTTATAACGCATGTGTGTAGCTAGTAATAACAGGCATTCAAAGCTTCCCTTCACGAGGAAGGTGAAGCCTTGGGCGATGCATCAGGATAGGGCGCCGGTACACAGGTCCCTCCTGGTGCCAAATTATCAGTCAAAACATCTTTGTTAAAGTTCTTCCACCACCAGCTTATTCCCTTGATCTAGCCCCATGTGACTTTTTCCTTGGATGAAAAATTTCCTTAAGGAGCAATGATTCTCAAGTTAATAATAAATGTAACGACGAAGGAACTGGAAGAAGCGGCCAAAGGAGGCTTGTAATCTATCTTTACATTTTTGTCTGACGATGGAAAAAATACACAGTTGCACAGAGTACGTACTTCAAAGGAAACACCAAATAAACAGATTCTACCTGTATTCGTTCTTCCGTAATAAAATAAGTTATGAAGTTTTTAGAATGAAGTAGTACATAAAAGGGAAGGGGGGGGGGCCCCTCATTCTCTCGAGTGTTCGCTTGTCAGGCATTCCTTTGCTCCGCTAACTTGAGGAAGTAACAGTTTTTTATTTGCTGTCCACACACTACTATAGATGCTACTGACTCTCTACCCCAAATAAAACCATGATGACAAATGAAATAATAAGAATTTTATCAAAACTGAATACAAAATTTTTAATTGCACCACCCAGAACTCATTCCTGTATTTTGTACTTGTAAAATATGATTCTTAAATTAAAGAAACTTCTTTCTCCTTCGCAGGGACGACCGATTTTTGAACTTTTAAAATATGTTTCTTAAATTAAAGAAACTTCTTTTTCCTTCACATGGACGAAAAATATTAATTCTCTACTGATTTATTAAGACTCTAATGATTTGTATCAAGCCGCTCATTCCTATTATGAGCAATAAAGAATGAAGAAATATATTACTTCCTTGTGTTATGTTATGTGTATAGCAAGTAAACTAATCATCATAAGACACAAAATCTATATTAAATATTATATAGATATTGTATCGGATATATTAAATATAACATATTTAGAAACCAAAATTCGATGTGCAAAAAAGACATTTCATCTTAATAATACATTTTCCCAGAACATATTTCTAAAATTAAAAATTTTCAAAAATTTATGTTTTTAATTCACAAATAAACATTTACCTAATTAAAATGTTTGTGCCTGGTAAAACTGAAACTACCCAATTAATGCCATTGATTTTAATTTATATTTTAGGAGAATTTAAGGTCATTATAGATTTTTAATTCCTTTAAGCGTCCTTGTTTGTTTGTTTTTTGCTCGCCTGTTTGTATTTTATAGTGATTTTAAAGCTTTTTTTTCTTTTATTTTAATGTATAATTTTCACAGTTAATAATAACAATACTATTTATAGTGATTCTAAAGCTTTTTTCTTTTATTTTAGGTATAACTTTCACAGTTAATAAAAACAATACTAGATATTTCATCCAAGATTTGCCCTATTATATGAAGATTTCTGTTCGCTCTGTTATGAGAAACGCTGCAAAAATTATCGAATAACCCAAAATTAGCTTTTAAAATATCAAAATGTTTCAGTATTTCTTTTTAAATTTTTCAACTTAAAATAATAAATGTTTAATTTAAACAACTAGCTCCAAATAGTGAATACTTTCTACTATTAAAAATTGTAAAAAGAGTATTTTGAACCTTTTAAATATTTTCTTTTTTCTGCAAAAGAATGAAAGATGAGTGAACAGTTAATTTTAGAATCGATTATGACTCTACAGAATCAAAGAAGATTTAAGTCAGAAATAAAACAAAACAGCATCATAAAAAAATCAAAATGCAGAATCTAAAATATTCACATTAATAAATTTATAGAAAGTGGAAAATTTAATTTTTATGCAGCCACGTATTTTCTTAAATAATACAATGATAAATTTCTTTCATTCGTGAGAAACATACAAGAAGCCATTGCTCTTTCCGCTCGAGATTCCATAAAAAATTATTTGGCTTCACTTCACTTTTATGCGATTGTCATCGATGATTTCTTTTCACTGAACTTCAGAGTGGCAGACGATTTTAGATAATAGCTTCCATTGTTTGGAAAAAAACGATGCATCTAACAGCAATTTATTTATTTTTAAGCGGAATCAGCCGAAGGTTATAAAAAGCATAATAACATTAAAAAAAAATGTCTTTGAATAAATGCATAGTAAAAAGGAAAAGCGACTAACGTTTGAAAATGAAAACGATGCTCTTATGATTATGCAATTGTTTCTAATTCTAGTCTGGTGCATATAATAAAAAGCTTAAGCTTTTGTTTGCATGCAAATTTTCTAAGGGAACTATCGATATATTCTAAAAGTGTTTAAAATACTTTTGGATTCATCACTTCTCTCAAACAGAGATTCTATTTTTATTCCCGGAAGGAACAGATAAAGAAATGGTAAGATTTTGAATTAATTTTTCAATCATATTAAATATTGATTATATTACATGATGAATTATATTGTTTTCATGAATATATAATTCGAAGAATATGAATTTTATTTTAAAAAAAATTAACGACACGAATATAAAAACAATATTTTATTCATTTGGATTTACCCCTTTTTTACAATATGAAGGCCTTATGATTTTTAAAAATTTTTAACATCTACCTTTCAATGTGACAGGACGAAAACAAAACATGAATAACTAAAATTATAAATTTAATTACATAGAAATAAAAGAAACAATAAGCTTCATTTCGAACTGCAACCGTTGCTATATTTTGGTATTAAAATGCGCTTAATGTGTTACGAATTTTAATGAATTTTTAACTCAGGAGATTTTCCTTGAAAATCTTACGAAAATGTATGTAAATTACTAAATTTTCATTTTAAAATGGATGAAGGATTTTACTATGAACTCGCAGAATACTTCCACTAAATTAACCCTACATTGCTTTTGATTTGAAACTCCAGTATTTTTCATAATGTAAGGATTTTATCAATGCATTTTGGTTACTTTTTATAATTTTATACGTCTTAATGCTGATTTTGAAAACGAAATGTAAAAACTGTTTTTAAAAAATTCTGTGAGTTATTTTGTGAAAAATGTTCCTTTTTGTAATTTCATTCAAGAATTATAAATGAGAAAATAATTTTCAAACACAAACCAAAGGGCTTTGAAATAATTTAAATATTATAAAATAATAAAAGGGCTTTTTAATAAAAATTCAATAAAAGGGCTTTTATTAAAAGAACTTTTAAATAAAGAATAATAAAAGGGCTTTTATTAAAAGGACGTTTAAATAAAAAAGTTAATAAAAGGGC
>BGPR01045392.1:0-12340 GCA_013235015.1 Araneus ventricosus | reverse complement strand
ATTTTTGTATCCTGAACTACCTCAAATGTTCCTTATCAGTTTAACCCTTTCTTTATAATTTTTTTTTTCGATTTTCCTATAAAAAAAAACAGTTTTCTATTGCTGAAAATTAATATATGTTCTATCCTGAATTCGAAAATGGAAAATATTTTTGTCAGTATGCTTCACCTACCTGGTCATATATGTGATTTCTCGTTCACAGATTTCCAATTTTCCCTGCAATTCACCCGGAATTTAAATTAAAACAAAAAACTCTGTGATAATATATTTTTCAAGTCTATTCTTTGAGGTATTTCAGATAAATATATGCATGAATAAAATTATTAATGATATGTTAATTTTTTTAACTCTAGAGGGTGCGCGGGGGTCATTTAATGACCCCAAGCTCTCGGCAAACTCCGATTCCTAGAGAAATAGCCACCCGTTCATTTCTTTCTTGTCAGTAGCTGAGTTAGTCACCCTCTCTGCTTTAATGAGTATTTAGAAACTATTTCAGGAATTTTTCGTCCCCTAATACACGTTTTGTCAGTGACTGGGATTAGTGAATGACCTCGCGCGTCCTTACATTTCTTCCACAAGCGAGTCGTTTCACGCGGCTGAAAATGTCAGTTCGTTGTTGTCCTTTCCGAATCGAAGCATTTACTTACTGCTCACAATGCTGACTCCATATTTAAAAGAAATGGAGCGTTTATGTAAACTTTTTGTTGAAGTTGAAACTGATGAAGATTCAGACTTTGACAATGAAGACAATAGACCTGAAGATATTTTAGAAGAGAATTATTAAAATCATGAAAGTTGAATCAATCGGAAAAGGACGGAGATTCTGGAAATTAAGAAGTGAATAACTCGGAATGGTTTTCATCAAAGCTGGCGTATAGTGGAGGAAAACAAAAATTTAGGCAGAATATTTGTACTCGTTGTCATAATATTTTGTCGCGCTTAACTGGAACAAACGGGCCAGAGAAAGATGTGACAAGCCATGTGAAGAGATGGGAGTTATTCATCAACGATAACATCATAAATTTAATTGTAGAGTGCACGAATATATTTATCGAGAAATCTGCACCAAACTTTTCACGTGAAAGAGATGCGCGAGAAACGGACCCTTTAGAAATCCGTATTTTATAAGTGGGTAATAATGGAGTAGATTTGATTGTGTTAAGCGCTATATTTTTAATGTATAAAATTCAAAAGCTTTTTTTTCAATTTAAAAATATAATGTTTTTAACAGTGAAGAACTGAATTTCAGTTTGGGGTCATTCTATAACCCCCGCGCGACTTAACGTTCGCTAAGGAGGCGCGTGTCCTCTCGGGTTCTAACAAACTCTCTGAAAATAGTTCTACAACCTTACCATGAAAACAGCTTTACAATCTTTCTTGACCATCAGAGCGTGAGAAACACATTAAAATATTTTATTGCCGATTATTTTATTACTTACATATATGGATTATTTTATTACATTGTGAAAATCACGCATATAAAGCGACGAATTCGCTTTCGACGTTACAATTTTACTCTTCTTCGCAAGACATGCGACGCCGACTGTACGGATACAAATAAGCCGAACGTACGATGTGCGACGCCGACTGAGAAGTGGTAATCTATGAATCTTCTGAGCATCTCTCAGATGGCAGAATGGCGTGAAGTCACCGCACATCTAAAAGCAACAAGATGTTAGTAAGCTTTGCCTGAAGCAGCTTTCAACAAAGTTCTATGCAACATTCATCTGTATAGTTTTCACATATGCATACTGTTTGGACCTCGTTTCGTCGACTGACTGTTTATTTATGCGATACATATTTGGTTCAATATGCGGATGAGTCAGAATGAATTCCACCATATCAGTTTCACTCTACAACACGTAGTTACTGAATTTGTTTTAAACATACATTCTTCAAATACCGTATTAAGGCCACGGTGGCCTAGTGGTAAGGTCTCGGCTTTAGGGCTGGAGGGTTCCAGGTTCGAGACCCGATTCCACTGAAGATCCGCCGTGTATGGGGCCTGTTGCACGCTAAATCATACGTAGTGGTCAAACGTCCTCCCGCTGGTGTGGCGTAAAAATACCCACACTGGCCCGGCCTACCCAAAAAGGGTGTAAGGCCGGTAGAGGACCAGTGGGGAGACTCCACCAGTATGTGGAGGACGGGATTTATTAGGTACAATAAAAAAAAATGATACAGGCATTGCCCGAACAGGGGCAGTAATTTTAAATACAAGAGAGCTGGGAGTGTAAACATGGCTCGACCCACCTCGGTGGGGAGAATATAGCTTGAATTACTGCTCGGGCAAACAAGGAACAGTAAAAATATATAAAAATAGATAAGTATTGAATAAGAAACAAACAAATAAACACAGAAAAAGCAGTAAAAATCAGATATATAAAAAGGTCAAATATTTTGAAACCCCATAATATAAAAACAAAACATACACAAACAATATTACACATCAAACGACACACAAAACACAGATAGAAACAGTACCAAACATAGAATTAAAAATACATAAATTAATAATAATAATAATTACTTCTGAGATAGAGAGGAATAAATTCCGTTAGTCAACGGTAATGCACGTCCCGCGTATAAGGGAATATCAAATTATCAGTTACAGAATGTTTTTTTGAGTAAAACTGAGCAAGTTAAAAATTACTTTATGTCCTATACAGGATAAAAACGGCCAATGGGAGAGGAAAAGGAATGAAATTATGTAGTCTAAAAATGAAAATAAGGTCAAAAAGTAGAAGGCATAGCCCCATCACCCCCCAAAAAAATCTAAACAACGTTAGGGCATTGACAACGTGGCAACAGGTTTCCAGAACTACGGAGAGACTCGGGAATTGGAACAGTTATCTATTGCCGGGGCCAATGGACCAATAGCTGCCATAGGGCGCCGAGAGAATCCCACACCAAGGAACCGACAGGATACAATAAGTTAAATAAAAACACGCAAAAACAAGTGGAGAGCGCTATAAACCTATAGAACTGTCATTAAGTGAAAAATTAAATAAAAAATAAAAAGTATTTCTTAAAAAGCTCAACTCATGTAAATAATAAAAAAAGAAAGACTCAGCAGGCGGGAAGTCAGGAGCACAGAATGCTGAACTGTAGAAAGTGTGAAATAAAAACCAATCCTGAGAGGAGATGTCAAGTGAAAAGTCCTTGGCAAAATGGTAAAAGATAAAAAGGGTAAGAACAGTCTTTCAATATGATAAGATAGAAGTAACACGGATACTCAAGACATCATTGGAGTCAGTTATGGTCTCTCTCCTGGGTCAGTGTATCGCAAATGTTCCTGCTGGTCCTGAAAGCGCCTTCCATTTTGGTGACAGCCTGTCTATTTGTTAAGAGATTGTTAAACCACGCTTTTTTGTGTTCATCTGCGGGTTTAATTAGATGGAACTCTTTCGTGAGGGAACAGGAGAAGATATAATGATCTGCATCACCCAACATTCCGCAGATACAGTGTGGAGAGTCTAAGAATTTAAAGCGATGAAGGTAAGATGGGAATGGACCATGTCCACTGAGAAAATATATTAAAAACTTATTATGGATTAAAAATTTTGGGCTTACCTGATTAATGTAACCTCTCACCCTAATTCCCGAAGCTGAATCGTAGCTATTCCAGTATTCATTCCATTCGTTTACTATGTAATTCTTTAGGAGGCCTTTGAGGTGGGAGTAGGGAGCAGGAATGACAAATTTCTCACCGGATGTTATGGCCAATTTGGCTTGTTGGTCGGCCAATTCGTTTCCAGGAATTCCCACATGGGCTTAAACCCAGGAAAGGCCGACCATGTTCTTTGCCTTAAAGATGTTTGATTATACTTTGTTAACGAATTCAGATCTGGTATTCGCGCTATTAATGGCAGATATCGAAGAGAGGCTATCAGTATGTATGTTGACTTTCACTTTCTCTTTGACAGCCCAGTTGACTGCGAATTCAATTGCGGCTAATTCTGCCTGGAATACCGAGTTGAAGGTGTTCAGTTTAAATAGATAGTTCTGGATATTAATTTCATCTTTGAGAATACACACGGTGAATCCAGTCTCATTTTCGATTCTGGATCCGTCCGTGTATATCTCATAGTCGGCATTTGAAATTTTACTGTCTAGGTTAATAAGTTTCTGTCTGGAGGGAATGTTTTTAAATGGCACGTATTTATCCAAGAGATTTATATCGAAAATGGTGTTATATTCATTAGACCGGTTAACCCAGATCCGGAATTTGATAAACTCAGCTTTGGCTACTATGTGAAGGGGAGGAATTCCGGTGAGTACGTTGAGAACATTGGTGGATGAAGTGCGGAAAGCCCTTGTAAATTTCAGTAAGAATATTCTTTGAATGCTATGAAGTCTATCGATTTGGTTCTTTGTTAAGGCCCCTCCCCAAACACTTGCACCATAGAGTAGAGCCTTTTCAATAACGGTGTAGTACCAAATTTTTAAGAGATTTTTATTCATATTCCATTTAGACTTTACTACTCTATTAAAATTTGATGTTAGGAATAAAGCTTTTGCATGCAAAGTTAAAAAGTGGGCGGTCCAAGATAGTTTATTATCTATTGTGATTCCTAAAATTTTAAGGCTGTCACTTACCTTGAATGAGTGGTTTTTGATTTTGAAAGTTGGTTTTCTATTAAGGACTGTAGAATTCCTTTTTGAAAACTTTTGGGAGGCGATGCTCCTGTACACCACCGCCTGGCATTTTTCTATGGAAAGTTTGAGCTCTAAATCTTCAAGTTTATCGGAAATGGCAGCCAAAATTAAATTAGTCTTATTTTCCAATTCCCTGGCCGTTCGTCCTCCAATTAATAGTACCAGGTCGTCGGCGAAAGCTTGAATATGTAAATCAGGTCTGTCATTTATTAGAATAGAGTTAATATATATATTCCATATTGTAGGGCGATCACAGAACCTTGTGGGCATCCTTTAGAGCAAGGTCTAGAAATTTCTAGAACGTCGTTAATGTAAAAAAACCCTTCTATTTTTGAGATAAAAGTAGATAAAATTCTTAAAGAAAGCCGGAAAGCCATAAGATTCTAAGGTTTTAAAAAGAACCGGCCAGTTCATAGTATCGAAGGATGATTTTATGTCTAGAGAAACGAGGGCGAGATGTTCTGAAGGCATACGAATTTTAATTGTCTCTATTAGATCATGAATGGCCAGATCACAGCTTTTGCCTTCTCGAAAGCCGTATTGATTGTGATGTATGATATTATTTCGATCAAGCCATTTATTGAGTTGTAGAAGAAAGAGCCTCTCAATTATCTTGCCCAAAGTTGGGAGAAGACAGACAGGCCGGTATGATGTACAAAGACCAGGATCTTTACCATCTTTAAGAAGAAAGAAGACTTTGGCATTTCTCAGATGTTCAGGAAAGTAATTGAATTTAAAGCAGATGTTAATTAAGTCAAGTATAAATTCTTTGTCGTGGATGAAAACCGCTCTCCACATCCGAAAATCTATCCGATCAAGGCCCGGGGCTTTTCCACCTTTTAAAGCATTGATTACCATCTCTATATCTTCTAGTACCATAGGTTCAACGTGGCCAATTATAGGAGTATAATCCAAATTGTCTTCTGAGGAAGGGCTCGGGAAAAAATTGTCCATTAAATGATTTATTTTGTCTTCAATTGTGTTGTTGGGGTCATTATTTGGGTTGACCCCAATAAAGTTTTCACTGGAACCTCTGTTAAATACAAGATTGAACAGGAATCCAAATCTTTCGTTATGATTAAGACAAAATGATTCCCATGCCTTTCTTTTTGTGGACAAGAGAAGTTTTTTATAGATGGCCCTTTCTTTTCTATAAGCATTCCCCTAGCTCTGGATGATTTCAAGAATAGAACCTTCTGTTTTGTGTTTGATGTATGTTTTAAATAGCCTGCTTACTTTGTTTCTAGATATTCTGAGATCTTCATTCCAGAAGGTGAACTTCTTGGCAAATTTTTTCGGTTTCTTTTTCAGAGTTTTGAAAGCACCTTTCTGAATAAGATCGGTAAGATCTTTAATTAATTTGTTAAGATGATTGGTGTTGTTAATGTTCTTTAGGGTTTTTTTTAATGGATTAAGGTGCCTTTTGATATAGTTAATAAATTTGTTTTGTCCGTATTTGGATTTAAAATAGAAATCAATTTCTGGAATATCTTCTAATTCTAATTTAAAGTAAATATATTTGTGGTCACTGTGGGACTCAACATCCAGGACCCCCCAATTTTTTATATAGTTGACTACGGGTAAGCTCAATAGAGTCAAGTCGGGGAACCCCACATTCGTTGTTGATTGGAATGTAGGGCCATATTCTGTAATATTACAAATGTGTAAGTTGCTGGCGGCTATGAATTCAGTCAGTTTTCTACCTCTGAAGTTATCTGAGTCATAGCCCCAGCTTCTGGATTTGCAGTTAAAATCACCAACTAAAAGATTGAAACTGTTATAAAAGTTAAAATCCCTTAGTTCTCCTATTAAATCTTCTATGTTGTCATGAGGTGGAAAGTAGCAATTAAAAATGTTAAAGAGCATGTTATTAAAATGAAGTTCAACAGCCACTGTATGGGTGGTGTTGAACTTATAGAATACATTAAGATTTTTGTTTAAAATATAAGTAATGGCCCTTTTGTCTCGAGAAGAGAAAGTCTTACAACCAAAGTTTGATTTGGGAGGCTCACCATTGATTAAATATGGGTCCTGGATTGCAATAAAATCAAGTTCCAAGTCCCGAGCGACCTGAAAGACTCCAGAGTGTGCTGCTTTACAGTGATTAACGTTAATTTGTATCCCGCGTATGGTGTTAAAACCCATAGTCGGTCCTTTTTATTATTAATTCCCTCTGTCTGAGAAAGCTTTTACACCTCTTGTCGAGGCAGCTGTGGCTGATGCCAAAATCAGTATTAAATCGCGCATTGGATTGAATGCAATTGATGCAGTTGAAGCCCCTACATCTGTGTCTAGTGTTTCGCTGGTGTGGCGTGGAAGCTTGGAGAGGGGGGTGCCAGCTAAGGCGTCGTCCTCGTCATCTGACCGAGGTTCAAAATTACGAGGTCCGTCCCAAAATAGCCCTCGTGTTGCTTCAAAACGGGACGTTAATATAACTAAACTTAACTACCGTATTCGTTTTGACTTCAATCACAACGCATATTCAACAGCGCTTCTTTCACCAGACCTTTGAGGAATAAAATGGCGAAATCATAAAAGGACAAAGATACTGTGACTGAAAAGAACAAACTGTTTTTCATTCACAGACTTATAGAGACTGATTAATTATAGATTCTATATATAAAATTCGAGTTAAAATCAATAACCTGATTTCAAAGTTTTATTATGCAACAAATATTTACTGTACTTATTTGAAAGCTTCTCTTGCTAGTATTTGATTGCTATTTATTTGAAACTTGAATACATTACTTCAACCCTTAAATGCCCAGTGTTGCCTTTAAGCAGCGTACTCAATTTTGTATTCTAAAACTTTGGGAATAAGACTGAAGTTTTAATGCCTGTTTTTGCTAAGATATGCATACGAAAATATTATTAAATTAATTTACAACATATAGATAACAGCCTGGATTCTCATAAAAAAATAAAAATAAGCTGAAGTTTTCCACTGGAGGCTGTATCTTTTTTTTCTTTGTCTGTACGCTTCATAATATTATTTTTTATTCTACAATGTTGAAGAAAATTCCATATCCTTGTTATTAGTTCTTAAAATTCGTCCTTGTTTAACCCCTAGGCATACGATTTTATTTAACCTCCTAGTAAGATGCCACAGCCCATTTGGGATATTTATTATTATTTCATTCTATTTAAGATGGTAAAGGATACTTGAGACATTTAAGCGTGTCCAGGTGATTTTTGTTTTTAAACTGTTACATTGACTTTATTACCGAATTAAATATCAAAAATTCTGTCATTCGATGCACGTGTTAGACTCGTCATTGTAACAGAATGGGTTAATATTATAGAATTTTACCAATCAACTTTTTTTCTCAAAGAAAGCCCAGTGTCGTTTATTGGTAACAAACTGTTTTTTAGCCGCAAACCATACTTAAAAAATTACGAATTTTCGCTCATATATGTGATCCATTTGTTGCACAGAATACATAAATTCTGGCATACAATTTTTTTTGAACCATAGACAGGTTATCTGCCGATGGTGCTGTAGCAACTATATTACAAACTAGAGATTGTCGTTGAAGATGGAGACAAATACACACGATCTTATACAAACCCATACAGAAATATGATCATGGTACCACAATGGTATTTCTTGTTTATTGTATGCCGTGGTGACTAAGATAACAACTTTGTATCTCTGCCAGCTCAATACATTCATGTTGTTACATGTGATTGAGATAGTGTATCAATATCCGAAGATCATCAGTGATTTGAAAGCCTGTGGCTATTGTCAGAGCCGATTACTAATTATTCGTAAAAATTGCATCACAAGTTTCATGTATGCCTTGTGTCAAATGTGGTGCATATTGAGCTTCTGCAATTCTTGCATTCTGTGCTTGGATATATAACTTTTTATACTGTGTATCATTGAAGAAAATACTTTAACTACCGACTGTATAGTAAAGCTTTGAATTCAGGGCAATCATTTTGATTCAGTTTCTATTTTCCAGGCATCGTTAGTGTTCGTTTCGTTAAAATGAACAGTAACAATTTTGATAAAACTTAGCATTAGTGAATAGCATTTATGAATAAAATTAGTTTACACTCATTGATTTCTACTAGTACATAAGTATACAGGCACTCTTGATGTGAAATAATATTCTTATTTCAATAATGAAATCTGATGCTTAGACTGATGATAATTAAGGTTTCACTTCTGCAATGGAAAAAGCTTCCATATTTCTTGGTATAATTCTCGCTGGAAAATTTCTGCATAATGATGCATTCAGAGGTGTTGAAATTCCATAAATTTAAAGAACTGAAGGAAAAATTTAAATGATACATAAACTGAATGTGTAATATGCTTTATTAATTATTTATCCCTTAAATAAAATATGTTTTTTAATATTTATGACGTTCTTTACCGAAATTAAAAGCAATTTTTATAGCGGATGCAATCGAAGGTAAATTGTCTAAAAAATAGTTTGTGTTTGCAAGCTTTCTTTGAAATATTCGATTTGAAACAATTCAGTTCAAATTTTGAAAGTTAAGGTATTAATAGCCAGGAATAATTTTATTCTGCAAATTTGCATTTTATAATAAACGTATAAAAGGTTTGTTTTGGTGTAATATTCATTAGAATTTTAAATAGCACTCATATTCGACTTTTCATCTGGATGCATCGCATGTTCTTTCAGGTGTAAAGATCTGCGCATATTTTGAGGATGGTTTTTGTTTAAAGATTTTATTTTAATTGGCATTTCACGGAAACACATAAAAGTTAAGTTCTTAACAGCCTTCAAATTTTACGAAAGAGAAAACTGTCAATCACAAAAGAAATCCTTTTAAGTATTCTGTTGTTTTCTTTTTATTTATTTAACAGCATTATTTTCTGGAAAAAATATTTCTTATTTTCGTAGACGGATTTCAGTTTCAAAGCATTTTTTCAAACTGTAAATTAATGAGAATAATGAAGTGCCTTGATGTAGAGAGAGACAAAAATAAAATTCATTTCCAGCATTTAAATAATATTTTTCTATTAATTGCAGCCGATAGTTTGGTATCGAAATAAATTCTTCACATGATTTATACATGATGATTCATCACCAGTGCGACAAACGTTCTTGGGTTAAGGGGCATGAAGACGATTCGGAATCATATAGCATTGAAAGCTTCAGAAATGTCTTAGGCACCAGCTCAGGTAAAAATAAGTAAAGAGATTAAATGAAGTAGAAACATTTAAGTATTTTAATCAGAAGATGTGAATGAGTAAAAGCTCAAATGTGACAGAAAGAGTTCGATATTTCAATCCCAAACTCGTTCACAGCCTGAACATCGGTGTTGCATAAACGTCCTAACATTATCATAGATTTCCTGCCGTGATCAACTACTCAGAAGCAAACGATGAAGTGAACCAACTCAACGGGTGTCTCACACGCTTTTGCTTCCATCCCAGAATGTTCATGTGACCCCAGAAGAAGATGGGTCCAGCAATCAAAGACATCAGTGAACAAGACAACCACTCCAATAAGAAATTGTCCAAATTGAAAGTTTAGATGGTGCCGGACTTATTGTACAAATGAGCATTGAATTCTTTATACTGAAGCCACAATGAGTGGCCCAGGAGCTGAGGAATATGTTCTTCTTAGAAAAGTTTTGGCAGGATATAATGCAAAAATACCAAGTATTTGCCACTGCTCAGACGAGAAGGCATGAGTTAAAATGTAATGAGGTGATCTACAACAAAGCCAGACGAGAAATTTGCATAGAAATAGTTTTGGGCTACAATTTGCAGTCTAGTTGCCTTACGACGCTCCGTGCCGCACGAGGAAAGCATTTTTGACCGTGCAAAGATGTGTTATTCTGAATCGTCTTTGTGTCTTCTACCCCTTCAGGCTGATGGTGATTCACATTATAAAGAGTGTTACACGAACATGCGCAGAAATTTCTGCAGTCAGTAGGTTCCTATTTACTTTTTTTAGAGTTTTATCTACACATACTGTCGGAAACGATAATGCTTGAAGTCTTATTATAGAGCACCCATACTTACACTATAACTTTCTGTAAATCATTGAAGTACATTTGTTGAAGATCTCTTAGCATGCCTATTCCTTATCTCTGAAAACCTGGAAGAACAATTTAAGAAAAATTTCTGTAGAAGAGTTGTTAAGAATTTTCAAAGTTCAAAACAGACGTCACGCTGTGAAATAAGATTGGAGCACAATGAGACCCACAAATGTAATGGCCACTGTGTTCGTATATTGTCAATTGCCTTCAATCATCGGACCTTCAAACGCCTTTTCAAAAATGCGCAAGTATAATTTTAATTTTGCGTAAAACAATCAAACTGCTAATTGGGCCTAAAGCCATATTCTTCATATCGTCACTACTCAAATTGCTGAAGGTGGCATACCGGAAATTCTGTTTGGTTCAAATCCGACAGTCGGTACAGCTTCATATCGCCAACGGATGTCAAGTCACTAATACCATAAACGAAGATGGATGCTGAAGTATATGATGTGATAAAAAGAGCAAACACAACTTATGATCGTTCAAAAATTTTAAAAAATCTATGAATTATGTGGTAAAAAATTAAAATTGTTTTCAATTTAAGGCAGTTAACCCCTTAACTGGTTTGTCCGTACACCCATCTATTTATCATAATTTAATAAATTCACAGAGGTTATAATTTGATTAAAAAATATGTGGAATGCATAAACACTTCAACAGCCCTATATGTTCTCAATTGAATTAAAATGACAAAACATTCCCAAAATAGAAGGTATCATCTAATTAGATAGTTGAAAAAAAACCTATTTCATGAATTAATCTTTATCTATGACCACTTTATTGCAATATTTACATGTAATATGCTCAGCAGCTATCTTGTTTTCGTCCTGGCGATATGAAGGGTCTAGTTGAATTCAGCCAAATGGAATTTTTGCAAAGGACGAGTTTCTGTTTTGTTTATATGGGGTAATGCAGAACTTCAGCTATTCCTACCGACTTTCGGTCTAATGCTTCGTCAATGGGAATCTTTAAAATATCAACAATCTGTTTGAAGTTGTTAATTAATACTGAAAATAGATTTTTTTAATGTTATACCTTAAGAATACTTTGAAAACTTTAAATCTGATTGTTTCAATTGCTTTAGCTATCAATGTTTACTTAAAATAAGAGCCTTATTTTGTTGAAAGACTGACATAATTGTTCATTGTCGCTCTTTTTGTCGCCTTTTAAGGCTATTCTGCCATTTAAATTTTTAACCAAACGACTTAGATTATTACTGGTGGTAAAATTTTTAACCATACGATTTCGCTAATGGCAATCGTTTCATGTGAAATTTAGCCGTTTTTTGCCATTTTAAATAAAAAGTCGTAAACAAACTAAAAAATACAGAGTGCAACGCTTTGTGTGATAAAGAAAGAAATGACTCGATCTTTGCGCTTGATATATTATCCAAACGGATTCGGCGATTGCTGAAATTGGAGGGTTACAGGTATTCGATCTGTTAATCCAAAATAAGCAAAGCAGGAAATTCATCCATACGACATTTTACGCTTTAAGTGAATAAATATATAATTATTTTTATTGTACAATTTTTCGTTGGACATGGCAACCTCGAAGTACAATAACGAGTGTAGGACCCGATTTCATGGTAGAACTTCCATGAATATCTGGTGCATGTTGTTTGTAATGAATGAGAAATATGCTTTCACTGGTTGAA
>BGPR01045391.1:0-12340 GCA_013235015.1 Araneus ventricosus | reverse complement strand
TTCAACCAGTGAAAGCATATTTCTCATTCATTACAAACAACATGCACCAGATATTCATGGAAGTTCTACCATGAAATCGGGTCCTACACTCGTTATTGTACTTCGAGGTTGCCATGTCCAACGAAAAATTGTACAATAAAAATAATTATATATTTATTCACTTAAAGCGTAAAATGTCGTATGGATGAATTTCCTGCTTTGCTTATTTTGGATTAACAGATCGAATACCTGTAACCCTCCAATTTCAGCAATCGCCGAATCCGTTTGGATAATATATCAAGCGCAAAGATCGAGTCATTTCTTTCTTTATCACACAAAGCGTTGCACTCTGTATTTTTTAGTTTGTTTACGACTTTTTATTTAAAATGGCAAAAAACGGCTAAATTTCACATGAAACGATTGCCATTAGCGAAATCGTATGGTTAAAAATTTTACCACCAGTAATAATCTAAGTCGTTTGGTTAAAAATTTAAATGGCAGAATAGCCTTAAAAGGCGACAAAAAGAGCGACAATGAACAATTATGTCAGTCTTTCAACAAAATAAGGCTCTTATTTTAAGTAAACATTGATAGCTAAAGCAATTGAAACAATCAGATTTAAAGTTTTCAAAGTATTCTTAAGGTATAACATTAAAAAAATCTATTTTCAGTATTAATTAACAACTTCAAACAGATTGTTGATATTTTAAAGATTCCCATTGACGAAGCATTAGACCGAAAGTCGGTAGGAATAGCTGAAGTTCTGCATTACCCCATATAAACAAAACAGAAACTCGTCCTTTGCAAAAATTCCATTTGGCTGAATTCAACTAGACCCTTCATATCGCCAGGACGAAAACAAGATAGCTGCTGAGCATATTACATGTAAATATTGCAATAAAGTGGTCATAGATAAAGATTAATTCATGAAATAGGTTTTTTTTCAACTATCTAATTAGATGATACCTTCTATTTTGGGAATGTTTTGTCATTTTAATTCAATTGAGAACATATAGGGCTGTTGAAGTGTTTATGCATTCCACATATTTTTTAATCAAATTATAACCTCTGTGAATTTATTAAATTATGATAAATAGATGGGTGTACGGACAAACCAGTTAAGGGGTTAACTGCCTTAAATTGAAAACAATTTTAATTTTTTACCACATAATTCATAGATTTTTTAAAATTTTTGAACGATCATAAGTTGTGTTTGCTCTTTTTATCACATCATATACTTCAGCATCCATCTTCGTTTATGGTATTAGTGACTTGACATCCGTTGGCGATATGAAGCTGTACCGACTGTCGGATTTGAACCAAACAGAATTTCCGGTATGCCACCTTCAGCAATTTGAGTAGTGACGATATGAAGAATATGGCTTTAGGCCCAATTAGCAGTTTGATTGTTTTACGCAAAATTAAAATTATACTTGCGCATTTTTGAAAAGGCGTTTGAAGGTCCGATGATTGAAGGCAATTGACAATATACGAACACAGTGGCCATTACATTTGTGGGTCTCATTGTGCTCCAATCTTATTTCACAGCGTGACGTCTGTTTTGAACTTTGAAAATTCTTAACAACTCTTCTACAGAAATTTTTCTTAAATTGTTCTTCCAGGTTTTCAGAGATAAGGAATAGGCATGCTAAGAGATCTTCAACAAATGTACTTCAATGATTTACAGAAAGTTATAGTGTAAGTATGGGTGCTCTATAATAAGACTTCAAGCATTATCGTTTCCGACAGTATGTGTAGATAAAACTCTAAAAAAAGTAAATAGGAACCTACTGACTGCAGAAATTTCTGCGCATGTTCGTGTAACACTCTTTATAATGTGAATCACCATCAGCCTGAAGGGGTAGAAGACACAAAGACGATTCAGAATAACACATCTTTGCACGGTCAAAAATGCTTTCCTCGTGCGGCACGGAGCGTCGTAAGGCAACTAGACTGCAAATTGTAGCCCAAAACTATTTCTATGCAAATTTCTCGTCTGGCTTTGTTGTAGATCACCTCATTACATTTTAACTCATGCCTTCTCGTCTGAGCAGTGGCAAATACTTGGTATTTTTGCATTATATCCTGCCAAAACTTTTCTAAGAAGAACATATTCCTCAGCTCCTGGGCCACTCATTGTGGCTTCAGTATAAAGAATTCAATGCTCATTTGTACAATAAGTCCGGCACCATCTAAACTTTCAATTTGGACAATTTCTTATTGGAGTGGTTGTCTTGTTCACTGATGTCTTTGATTGCTGGACCCATCTTCTTCTGGGGTCACATGAACATTCTGGGATGGAAGCAAAAGCGTGTGAGACACCCGTTGAGTTGGTTCACTTCATCGTTTGCTTCTGAGTAGTTGATCACGGCAGGAAATCTATGATAATGTTAGGACGTTTATGCAACACCGATGTTCAGGCTGTGAACGAGTTTGGGATTGAAATATCGAACTCTTTCTGTCACATTTGAGCTTTTACTCATTCACATCTTCTGATTAAAATACTTAAATGTTTCTACTTCATTTAATCTCTTTACTTATTTTTACCTGAGCTGGTGCCTAAGACATTTCTGAAGCTTTCAATGCTATATGATTCCGAATCGTCTTCATGCCCCTTAACCCAAGAACGTTTGTCGCACTGGTGATGAATCATCATGTATAAATCATGTGAAGAATTTATTTCGATACCAAACTATCGGCTGCAATTAATAGAAAAATATTATTTAAATGCTGGAAATGAATTTTATTTTTGTCTCTCTCTACATCAAGGCACTTCATTATTCTCATTAATTTACAGTTTGAAAAAATGCTTTGAAACTGAAATCCGTCTACGAAAATAAGAAATATTTTTTCCAGAAAATAATGCTGTTAAATAAATAAAAAGAAAACAACAGAATACTTAAAAGGATTTCTTTTGTGATTGACAGTTTTCTCTTTCGTAAAATTTGAAGGCTGTTAAGAACTTAACTTTTATGTGTTTCCGTGAAATGCCAATTAAAATAAAATCTTTAAACAAAAACCATCCTCAAAATATGCGCAGATCTTTACACCTGAAAGAACATGCGATGCATCCAGATGAAAAGTCGAATATGAGTGCTATTTAAAATTCTAATGAATATTACACCAAAACAAACCTTTTATACGTTTATTATAAAATGCAAATTTGCAGAATAAAATTATTCCTGGCTATTAATACCTTAACTTTCAAAATTTGAACTGAATTGTTTCAAATCGAATATTTCAAAGAAAGCTTGCAAACACAAACTATTTTTTAGACAATTTACCTTCGATTGCATCCGCTATAAAAATTGCTTTTAATTTCGGTAAAGAACGTCATAAATATTAAAAAACATATTTTATTTAAGGGATAAATAATTAATAAAGCATATTACACATTCAGTTTATGTATCATTTAAATTTTTCCTTCAGTTCTTTAAATTTATGGAATTTCAACACCTCTGAATGCATCATTATGCAGAAATTTTCCAGCGAGAATTATACCAAGAAATATGGAAGCTTTTTCCATTGCAGAAGTGAAACCTTAATTATCATCAGTCTAAGCATCAGATTTCATTATTGAAATAAGAATATTATTTCACATCAAGAGTGCCTGTATACTTATGTACTAGTAGAAATCAATGAGTGTAAACTAATTTTATTCATAAATGCTATTCACTAATGCTAAGTTTTATCAAAATTGTTACTGTTCATTTTAACGAAACGAACACTAACGATGCCTGGAAAATAGAAACTGAATCAAAATGATTGCCCTGAATTCAAAGCTTTACTATACAGTCGGTAGTTAAAGTATTTTCTTCAATGATACACAGTATAAAAAGTTATATATCCAAGCACAGAATGCAAGAATTGCAGAAGCTCAATATGCACCACATTTGACACAAGGCATACATGAAACTTGTGATGCAATTTTTACGAATAATTAGTAATCGGCTCTGACAATAGCCACAGGCTTTCAAATCACTGATGATCTTCGGATATTGATACACTATCTCAATCACATGTAACAACATGAATGTATTGAGCTGGCAGAGATACAAAGTTGTTATCTTAGTCACCACGGCATACAATAAACAAGAAATACCATTGTGGTACCATGATCATATTTCTGTATGGGTTTGTATAAGATCGTGTGTATTTGTCTCCATCTTCAACGACAATCTCTAGTTTGTAATATAGTTGCTACAGCACCATCGGCAGATAACCTGTCTATGGTTCAAAAAAAATTGTATGCCAGAATTTATGTATTCTGTGCAACAAATGGATCACATATATGAGCGAAAATTCGTAATTTTTTAAGTATGGTTTGCGGCTAAAAAACAGTTTGTTACCAATAAACGACACTGGGCTTTCTTTGAGAAAAAAAGTTGATTGGTAAAATTCTATAATATTAACCCATTCTGTTACAATGACGAGTCTAACACGTGCATCGAATGACAGAATTTTTGATATTTAATTCGGTAATAAAGTCAATGTAACAGTTTAAAAACAAAAATCACCTGGACACGCTTAAATGTCTCAAGTATCCTTTACCATCTTAAATAGAATGAAATAATAATAAATATCCCAAATGGGCTGTGGCATCTTACTAGGAGGTTAAATAAAATCGTATGCCTAGGGGTTAAACAAGGACGAATTTTAAGAACTAATAACAAGGATATGGAATTTTCTTCAACATTGTAGAATAAAAAATAATATTATGAAGCGTACAGACAAAGAAAAAAAAGATACAGCCTCCAGTGGAAAACTTCAGCTTATTTTTATTTTTTTATGAGAATCCAGGCTGTTATCTATATGTTGTAAATTAATTTAATAATATTTTCGTATGCATATCTTAGCAAAAACAGGCATTAAAACTTCAGTCTTATTCCCAAAGTTTTAGAATACAAAATTGAGTACGCTGCTTAAAGGCAACACTGGGCATTTAAGGGTTGAAGTAATGTATTCAAGTTTCAAATAAATAGCAATCAAATACTAGCAAGAGAAGCTTTCAAATAAGTACAGTAAATATTTGTTGCATAATAAAACTTTGAAATCAGGTTATTGATTTTAACTCGAATTTTATATATAGAATCTATAATTAATCAGTCTCTATAAGTCTGTGAATGAAAAACAGTTTGTTCTTTTCAGTCACAGTATCTTTGTCCTTTTATGATTTCGCCATTTTATTCCTCAAAGGTCTGGTGAAAGAAGCGCTGTTGAATATGCGTTGTGATTGAAGTCAAAACGAATACGGTAGTTAAGTTTAGTTATATTAACGTCCCGTTTTGAAGCAACACGAGGGCTATTTTGGGACGGACCTCGTAATTTTGAACCTCGGTCAGATGACGAGGACGACGCCTTAGCTGGCACCCCCCTCTCCAAGCTTCCACGCCACACCAGCGAAACACTAGACACAGATGTAGGGGCTTCAACTGCATCAATTGCATTCAATCCAATGCGCGATTTAATACTGATTTTGGCATCAGCCACAGCTGCCTCGACAAGAGGTGTAAAAGCTTTCTCAGACAGAGGGAATTAATAATAAAAAGGACCGACTATGGGTTTTAACACCATACGCGGGATACAAATTAACGTTAATCACTGTAAAGCAGCACACTCTGGAGTCTTTCAGGTCGCTCGGGACTTGGAACTTGATTTTATTGCAATCCAGGACCCATATTTAATCAATGGTGAGCCTCCCAAATCAAACTTTGGTTGTAAGACTTTCTCTTCTCGAGACAAAAGGGCCATTACTTATATTTTAAACAAAAATCTTAATGTATTCTATAAGTTCAACACCACCCATACAGTGGCTGTTGAACTTCATTTTAATAACATGCTCTTTAACATTTTTAATTGCTACTTTCCACCTCATGACAACATAGAAGATTTAATAGGAGAACTAAGGGATTTTAACTTTTATAACAGTTTCAATCTTTTAGTTGGTGATTTTAACTGCAAATCCAGAAGCTGGGGCTATGACTCAGATAACTTCAGAGGTAGAAAACTGACTGAATTCATAGCCGCCAGCAACTTACACATTTGTAATATTACAGAATATGGCCCTACATTCCAATCAACAACGAATGTGGGGTTCCCCGACTTGACTCTATTGAGCTTACCCGTAGTCAACTATATAAAAAATTGGGGGGTCCTGGATGTTGAGTCCCACAGTGACCACAAATATATTTACTTTAAATTAGAATTAGAAGATATTCCAGAAATTGATTTCTATTTTAAATCCAAATACGGACAAAACAAATTTATTAACTATATCAAAAGGCACCTTAATCCATTAAAAAAAACCCTAAAGAACATTAACAACACCAATCATCTTAACAAATTAATTAAAGATCTTACCGATCTTATTCAGAAAGGTGCTTTCAAAACTCTGAAAAAGAAACCGAAAAAATTTGCCAAGAAGTTCACCTTCTGGAATGAAGATCTCAGAATATCTAGAAACAAAGTAAGCAGGCTATTTAAAACATACATCAAACACAAAACAGAAGGTTCTATTCTTGAAATCATCCAGAGCTAGGGGAATGCTTATAGAAAAGAAAGGGCCATCTATAAAAAACTTCTCTTGTCCACAAAAAGAAAGGCATGGGAATCATTTTGTCTTAATCATAACGAAAGATTTGGATTCCTGTTCAATCTTGTATTTAACAGAGGTTCCAGTGAAAACTTTATTGGGGTCAACCCAAATAATGACCCCAACAACACAATTGAAGACAAAATAAATCATTTAATGGACAATTTTTTCCCGAGCCCTTCCTCAGAAGACAATTTGGATTATACTCCTATAATTGGCCACGTTGAACCTATGGTACTAGAAGATATAGAGATGGTAATCAATGCTTTAAAAGGTGGAAAAGCCCCGGGCCTTGATCGGATAGATTTTCGGATGTGGAGAGCGGTTTTCATCCACGACAAAGAATTTATACTTGACTTAATTAACATCTGCTTTAAATTCAATTACTTTCCTGAACATCTGAGAAATGCCAAAGTCTTCTTTCTTCTTAAAGATGGTAAAGATCCTGGTCTTTGTACATCATACCGGCCTGTCTGTCTTCTCCCAACTTTGGGCAAGATAATTGAGAGGCTCTTTCTTCTACAACTCAATAAATGGCTTGATCGAAATAATATCATACATCACAATCAATACGGCTTTCGAGAAGGCAAAAGCTGTGATCTGGCCATTCATGATCTAATAGAGACAATTAAAATTCGTATGCCTTCAGAACATCTCGCCCTCGTTTCTCTAGACATAAAATCATCCTTCGATACTATGAACTGGCCGGTTCTTTTTAAAACCTTAGAATCTTATGGCTTTCCGGCTTTCTTTAAGAATTTTATCTACTTTTATCTCAAAAATAGAAGGGTTTTTTTACATTAACGACGTTCTAGAAATTTCTAGACCTTGCTCTAAAGGATGCCCACAAGGTTCTGTGATCGCCCTACAATATGGAATATATATATTAACTCTATTCTAATAAATGACAGACCTGATTTACATATTCAAGCTTTCGCCGACGACCTGGTACTATTAATTGGAGGACGAACGGCCAGGGAATTGGAAAATAAGACTAATTTAATTTTGGCTGCCATTTCCGATAAACTTGAAGATTTAGAGCTCAAACTTTCCATAGAAAAATGCCAGGCGGTGGTGTACAGGAGCATCGCCTCCCAAAAGTTTTCAAAAAGGAATTCTACAGTCCTTAATAGAAAACCAACTTTCAAAATCAAAAACCACTCATTCAAGGTAAGTGACAGCCTTAAAATTTTAGGAATCACAATAGATAATAAACTATCTTGGACCGCCCACTTTTTAACTTTGCATGCAAAAGCTTTATTCCTAACATCAAATTTTAATAGAGTAGTAAAGTCTAAATGGAATATGAATAAAAATCTCTTAAAAATTTGGTACTACACCGTTATTGAAAAGGCTCTACTCTATGGTGCAAGTGTTTGGGGAGGGGCCTTAACAAAGAACCAAATCGATAGACTTCATAGCATTCAAAGAATATTCTTACTGAAATTTACAAGGGCTTTCCGCACTTCATCCACCAATGTTCTCAACGTACTCACCGGAATTCCTCCCCTTCACATAGTAGCCAAAGCTGAGTTTATCAAATTCCGGATCTGGGTTAACCGGTCTAATGAATATAACACCATTTTCGATATAAATCTCTTGGATAAATACGTGCCATTTAAAAACATTCCCTCCAGACAGAAACTTATTAACCTAGACAGTAAAATTTCAAATGCCGACTATGAGATATACACGGACGGATCCAGAATCGAAAATGAGACTGGATTCACCGTGTGTATTCTCAAAGATGAAATTAATATCCAGAACTATCTATTTAAACTGAACACCTTCAACTCGGTATTCCAGGCAGAATTAGCCGCAATTGAATTCGCAGTCAACTGGGCTGTCAAAGAGAAAGTGAAAGTCAACATACATACTGATAGCCTCTCTTCGATATCTGCCATTAATAGCGCGAATACCAGATCTGAATTCGTTAACAAAGTATAATCAAACATCTTTAAGGCAAAGAACATGGTCGGCCTTTCCTGGGTTTAAGCCCATGTGGGAATTCCTGGAAACGAATTGGCCGACCAACAAGCCAAATTGGCCATAACATCCGGTGAGAAATTTGTCATTCCTGCTCCCTACTCCCACCTCAAAGGCCTCCTAAAGAATTACATAGTAAACGAATGGAATGAATACTGGAATAGCTACGATTCAGCTTCGGGAATTAGGGTGAGAGGTTACATTAATCAGGTAAGCCCAAAATTTTTAATCCATAATAAGTTTTTAATATATTTTCTCAGTGGACATGGTCCATTCCCATCTTACCTTCATCGCTTTAAATTCTTAGACTCTCCACACTGTATCTGCGGAATGTTGGGTGATGCAGATCATTATATCTTCTCCTGTTCCCTCACGAAAGAGTTCCATCTAATTAAACCCGCAGATGAACACAAAAAAGCGTGGTTTAACAATCTCTTAACAAATAGACAGGCTGTCACCAAAATGGAAGGCGCTTTCAGGACCAGCAGGAACATTTGCGATACACTGACCCAGGAGAGAGACCATAACTGACTCCAATGATGTCTTGAGTATCCGTGTTACTTCTATCTTATCATATTGAAAGACTGTTCTTACCCTTTTTATCTTTTACCATTTTGCCAAGGACTTTTCACTTGACATCTCCTCTCAGGATTGGTTTTTATTTCACACTTTCTACAGTTCAGCATTCTGTGCTCCTGACTTCCCGCCTGCTGAGTCTTTCTTTTTTTATTATTTACATGAGTTGAGCTTTTTAAGAAATACTTTTTATTTTTTATTTAATTTTTCACTTAATGACAGTTCTATAGGTTTATAGCGCTCTCCACTTGTTTTTGCGTGTTTTTATTTAACTTATTGTATCCTGTCGGTTCCTTGGTGTGGGATTCTCTCGGCGCCCTATGGCAGCTATTGGTCCATTGGCCCCGGCAATAGATAACTGTTCCAATTCCCGAGTCTCTCCGTAGTTCTGGAAACCTGTTGCCACGTTGTCAATGCCCTAACGTTGTTTAGATTTTTTTGGGGGGTGATGGGGCTATGCCTTCTACTTTTTGACCTTATTTTCATTTTTAGACTACATAATTTCATTCCTTTTCCTCTCCCATTGGCCGTTTTTATCCTGTATAGGACATAAAGTAATTTTTAACTTGCTCAGTTTTACTCAAAAAAACATTCTGTAACTGATAATTTGATATTCCCTTATACGCGGGACGTGCATTACCGTTGACTAACGGAATTTATTCCTCTCTATCTCAGAAGTAATTATTATTATTATTAATTTATGTATTTTTAATTCTATGTTTGGTACTGTTTCTATCTGTGTTTTGTGTGTCGTTTGATGTGTAATATTGTTTGTGTATGTTTTGTTTTTATATTATGGGGTTTCAAAATATTTGACCTTTTTATATATCTGATTTTTACTGCTTTTTCTGTGTTTATTTGTTTGTTTCTTATTCAATACTTATCTATTTTTATATATTTTTACTGTTCCTTGTTTGCCCGAGCAGTAATTCAAGCTATATTCTCCCCACCGAGGTGGGTCGAGCCATGTTTACACTCCCAGCTCTCTTGTATTTAAAATTACTGCCCCTGTTCGGGCAATGCCTGTATCATTTTTTTTTATTGTACCTAATAAATCCCGTCCTCCACATACTGGTGGAGTCTCCCCACTGGTCCTCTACCGGCCTTACACCCTTTTTGGGTAGGCCGGGCCAGTGTGGGTATTTTTACGCCACACCAGCGGGAGGACGTTTGACCACTACGTATGATTTAGCGTGCAACAGGCCCCATACACGGCGGATCTTCAGTGGAATCGGGTCTCGAACCTGGAACCCTCCAGCCCTAAAGCCGAGACCTTACCACTAGGCCACCGTGGCCTTAATACGGTATTTGAAGAATGTATGTTTAAAACAAATTCAGTAACTACGTGTTGTAGAGTGAAACTGATATGGTGGAATTCATTCTGACTCATCCGCATATTGAACCAAATATGTATCGCATAAATAAACAGTCAGTCGACGAAACGAGGTCCAAACAGTATGCATATGTGAAAACTATACAGATGAATGTTGCATAGAACTTTGTTGAAAGCTGCTTCAGGCAAAGCTTACTAACATCTTGTTGCTTTTAGATGTGCGGTGACTTCACGCCATTCTGCCATCTGAGAGATGCTCAGAAGATTCATAGATTACCACTTCTCAGTCGGCGTCGCACATCGTACGTTCGGCTTATTTGTATCCGTACAGTCGGCGTCGCATGTCTTGCGAAGAAGAGTAAAATTGTAACGTCGAAAGCGAATTCGTCGCTTTATATGCGTGATTTTCACAATGTAATAAAATAATCCATATATGTAAGTAATAAAATAATCGGCAATAAAATATTTTAATGTGTTTCTCACGCTCTGATGGTCAAGAAAGATTGTAAAGCTGTTTTCATGGTAAGGTTGTAGAACTATTTTCAGAGAGTTTGTTAGAACCCGAGAGGACACGCGCCTCCTTAGCGAACGTTAAGTCGCGCGGGGGTTATAGAATGACCCCAAACTGAAATTCAGTTCTTCACTGTTAAAAACATTATATTTTTAAATTGAAAAAAAAGCTTTTGAATTTTATACATTAAAAATATAGCGCTTAACACAATCAAATCTACTCCATTATTACCCACTTATAAAATACGGATTTCTAAAGGGTCCGTTTCTCGCGCATCTCTTTCACGTGAAAAGTTTGGTGCAGATTTCTCGATAAATATATTCGTGCACTCTACAATTAAATTTATGATGTTATCGTTGATGAATAACTCCCATCTCTTCACATGGCTTGTCACATCTTTCTCTGGCCCGTTTGTTCCAGTTAAGCGCGACAAAATATTATGACAACGAGTACAAATATTCTGCCTAAATTTTTGTTTTCCTCCACTATACGCCAGCTTTGATGAAAACCATTCCGAGTTATTCACTTCTTAATTTCCAGAATCTCCGTCCTTTTCCGATTGATTCAACTTTCATGATTTTAATAATTCTCTTCTAAAATATCTTCAGGTCTATTGTCTTCATTGTCAAAGTCTGAATCTTCATCAGTTTCAACTTCAACAAAAAGTTTACATAAACGCTCCATTTCTTTTAAATATGGAGTCAGCATTGTGAGCAGTAAGTAAATGCTTCGATTCGGAAAGGACAACAACGAACTGACATTTTCAGCCGCGTGAAACGACTCGCTTGTGGAAGAAATGTAAGGACGCGCGAGGTCATTCACTAATCCCAGTCACTGACAAAACGTGTATTAGGGGACGAAAAATTCCTGAAATAGTTTCTAAATACTCATTAAAGCAGAGAGGGTGACTAACTCAGCTACTGACAAGAAAGAAATGAACGGGTGGCTATTTCTCTAGGAATCGGAGTTTGCCGAGAGCTTGGGGTCATTAAATGACCCCCGCGCACCCTCTAGAGTTAAAAAAATTAACATATCATTAATAATTTTATTCATGCATATATTTATCTGAAATACCTCAAAGAATAGACTTGAAAAATATATTATCACAGAGTTTTTTGTTTTAATTTAAATTCCGGGTGAATTGCAGGGAAAATTGGAAATCTGTGAACGAGAAATCACATATATGACCAGGTAGGTGAAGCATACTGACAAAAATATTTTCCATTTTCGAATTCAGGATAGAACATATATTAATTTTCAGCAATAGAAAACTGTTTTTTTTTATAGGAAAATCGAAAAAAAAAATTATAAAGAAAGGGTTAAACTGATAAGGAACATTTGAGGTAGTTCAGGATACAAAAAT
>BGPR01045390.1:0-10806 GCA_013235015.1 Araneus ventricosus | reverse complement strand
CCCCCCCAAACCGGGGGTATTAGAATAGACCCGTTAGTAACAAACAATTGGCGAACTTAAGGGAAACGAAGTGAGTACGCACCCTAAACTCCAGGTTAACCTCTAAGAAAACAGACCTCAAGGTTTATCAGCTGCATTTAAAATAACAGTGGAGTTATAATTGTTCCTGCTGCCTGGTGGATATAAATTGAACTATGGACATAGTTCGATTTATGTCTGTTTTCTTAGAGGTTAACCTAAACTCCAGGGTAACCTCTAAGAAAACAAACCTCAAGGTTTATCAGCTGCATTTAAAATAACAGTGGACTTATAATTGCTCCTGCTGTCTGGTGGATATAAATTGAACTACGGACATAGTTCGATTTATGTCCGTTTTCTTAGAGGTTAACCTTAACTCCAGGTTGACTTGGCGCATACGCAAAAGCGTGGGGGTTTGGGAATCCGTTGCTAAACATTAGTGGCCAAACATCCTTCCGCTGGTGTGGAAGTTTGAGAAGAGAATGGCAGCTCAAGTATCGTCAATAACCCTCGTGTTGCTTCAAAACGGAACTTTAATTTAATTTAAACTAAACTTATCGATTTTTAATTAATTATTATTTTGAAACAATTAAGATATAACATGAATTTTCTTCCATATCGAATTGTTAGAATCTTCGACTGCTGTTTTACAAATATCCGTACAAAAACACTGTCTTTCACATCAATCTTGAGTAAAATAATTTCTTATAATGGAACAATGTACTGTATAATGCCATAGGTATTATGGTACAACAATGTACTATATAATGCCATAGGTCAAAATCATGAAGTCTAATCACAAACTTCATTAAAATACAACTTCAAAAAAGGAATGAAATTATCCTTTCGTTTTCCTTAAAGAGGAAAAATATAAAACACTTTCACTGATAAATTAAGCGTTTTTAGAACTTTGTCAAATTTTTACTATATCCGTAAGAAAATACTATCTTTTACAGCAATCTTGAGTAAAATAATTTCTTATAACGCAGCAATGTACTGCATAATGCCATAGGTATTATGGTACAACAATGTACTGTATAATGCCAGATGTCCGTAAGAAAATACTGTCTTTTACAGCAATCTTGAGTAAAATAATTTCTTATAATGCAACTATGTACTGTATAATGCCATAGGTATTATGGTACAACAATGTACTGTATAATGCCATAGGTATTATGATACAACAATGTACTGTATAATGTCATAGGTATTATGGTACAACAATGTACTGTATAATGCCAAATGTCCGTAAGAAAATACTGTCTTTCACAGCAATCTTGAGTAAAATGATTTCTTATAATACGACAATGTACTGTATAATGCCATAGGTCAAAATGTTGAAGTCTAATCACAAACTTCATTAAAATCTAACTTCAAAAAAGTAATTAAATTAACTTTCCGTTTTCCTTAAAGAGGAAAAAATATAAAACACTTCCACTGATACATTAAGCGTTTTTAGAACTTTATCAATGTTTTACCTACCTGAAATCAAGTCTCGTTTAAGCAGAGAAGTCTTCTTAGAGAATGCGTAGCAAATATCTCGTATAGAATTTATTATTTAAACTTTTGATATTTCTTGTCCTAGAATGTAAGAATTTTATTATCTCAATCAGGATTTATTTTCCAAAATTGGGAAAATAAATGCTCTAAAATTACCTTAGCAGCAGAAAATTTTAAACTTTGCTTACTGAACATTTTATTTAGCCCAACTAGTGTTTCCTAATACCATTGAGGCAGAAAACTTGTCTCTGTAATAACTACAAACTTCTCAACTTGTTATAAAATTTAAAACTCGTGATTTAAAATTTACGGAATTGTAAACTAAAATATTCATCATAAGCATGTACTTATAAAAGATCATTATGTTTAAGTGAAAAAATGGCGAACTGGGTCAGCTGTCAAAGACTTATGACAACGAATTCCATGCAGAAACAGTCGTCTAGACGGGGATATTATCGGCGAGATATTTCAAATGTCATAATAATAGTTTTGCTTCATTTTTCCGAAGCATATTTCGATATTTCAAATGTCGTAATAATAGTTTTGCTTCATTTTTTCTTCGCAATACTGATGCGAAAATATTTTCCTTAGAAGTGTTATGATTATTTACCTCAAACAGAACATTCTTTTAGAATGTCTTATTTTTATGGAATATAAATTGTATATGTATTTTAAAATAGCTTTCTACTATTTTTTTACTGTCAATATCATCTTACAAATTCTTTTATAAACTAGAAAATCACCCGTCTTTGCATGACGGGCGCAAATTGCCTCTTCATTAGAGAGATTTCCCGTCAAATTTGACGTGTTTAAAAAGATATATACGTGAGAGAAATATTTAACATTGATTGAAAACAAATAAAATAATCATATGTTTTATGACAGGAAATATTTCTTTTTATTTACATATTTCTTTATTCAAACTATATCACGCGCATGATATACCACTGATGTAATTTACTACTTTCTATTAAAAAGCGGAAATTAATTTGAAATATATGATTAATATAATTTAAAATTTCTCGGGAACTATTGATCATAACGAGATACATTTTATATCAATTGATAAAAAATTTTATTTCACAATTTTAGAGCTATTAAATTTGAAATTAGAACGACAATTACTCTTTTAAATTTAAAATTACTAAAATTTAGGTTCTCGAACAATGAAATAATGCTGTTTAACGTCTCGCAGTGCTATGGCGAGAGTTTTATTGTTGGTGGCGTCAGAGCGTTACCGAGAGACAGATCTGGGCTATTATATTAGTAATAATAGTTATATATATGAGTGACCAAAAATCAATAACATATTCAAATCTGAAAACGCTATGGAGCAATAATATAATTTTATTACCGAAAACCATCTTCATGACATTAAAATAAACTCCTCATGTAATAAATGAGTATTTTAATCTAAATAGGAGGAAGTTGTCGAATTTGAACCGTCACCTCGTCTAGATTGGATTCGTATCGTAAATTCAATTCTTTTAAATATTTTGTTCGTAAATAGGCAACTTAAGTTGCAACGACGTAAATGTGGTTTATTGAATCAGTCTAGGTTTATTTTGGTTTAAAGGAGTTTATATTCTCAAGAAGTATCATCGATCAGGATGTGCCAAACGCATGGTGTACGATAAAGTTTTAAGCTGGTCATTCACAACTAAACTAAAATGGAATTTTTGAAACACGGGAAGGAAAAGGCAATCGTCAAGGTCGAAAACCTATGAAATTTGGAGCAAATGGTTCAAATCGATGGAATTCCAACGAACTCAAAATCCAACACTTAATGCCCCAATTGCAATTTCGAGCCTCAAACGAGGGTACCGGCAAGATCAAAGGGTCTGCCTACATTGAGACCTCGCGACGAGGCTAGAAAATCGGAAATCCGCCGAGTGGGGAGCGATCTTCGCTCCCCCTACCGCTGCTCATGGTAGTGCACTTTGGAGCCTCAAGTGAATTGCGTCCCTGATTTTTCGACTTGAATGGGTTGAAAAAAACACTCTTGCGACAAATGGAATGGAATGGAGTACAGATGAATTGCTTGTTTTAGTTTAGAAATTAGTTGCAATCTGTCACATGTAAACTTGTCTATTAAAACAAGTTATCTATGTCTATTAAAACATGTTATCTATGTCTATTAAAACATGTTACGTAACACTCGTAACATCATGTCTATTAAAAAAAATCAAACGACAACTTTAATAAAAACTTTCATATCAAATAATAAAAACCAATAGTTTTCCAGATAGTAACCAGACGGAGTGTTCTCCCCTAAACTTTCTCGCATACTTCCCCAAAAAGGTGCCGTTTCCCCTTCCCCCGCGTGGCTAAAGAAATTCGAACCTACTGTTACCCAGAATCCACTGACTATCAGAAGGTTTTTCATTATAGTGATTGAAAAATATCTAGGTAAAGAATCAAATTCAAAGAGTTCCGCTCTTGCCGACTCAAGGACAAACTGACTTGCTTCCAGTACGCACGCGCGTGGAGATACGGATTCTTTTCAAAAGTAAATTATACAGACCGACAGACAGTCAGCCCTTTGAGGGATTTGGCCCAAAATTTTATACGGACCTACATTCATGACGATAAAACCGTGTACCAAATTTTATCCATCTAGCTATTCAAGTTTTTGAGTTATAGTGTTCACATGACCGCGAACATACAGACAGACAGACTTCCCGTTGACGGATATTGTCCAAAATTTGATAGAAACCTACAAATTATGTTTAAAGACCACATACCAAATTTTATCCCTGTATCTCTAATAGTTTTCGAGTTATCGTGTTCACAGACAGACACACAGACATAATTCCAAAACTGTGTTTTTCCGACTCGGGGAGGTCTAAAACGTGGAAATTCGTCAAAATCTCGAGTTCGAATTTTTTGACGATTTCAGTACTTTCTTTTGTATACTTCGTATACGAGAAAGTAAAAAGTTGTGGATGAGGAACTTTATGGAGGATGTCTTTTAGAATAATACATGAAAAATAAAAGCAGAGGATGCACTGGTTATTAAAATGTGGGCATTCGATTAGAACCTTGGAAAACCAAGAATAGCATTTGCATGCTGTACAAAGGCGAAGAGAATCACCCAACAACAAATGCGTGAATCGCATTTCACAAAAATTCTCTTTAATTTTTATAAAACTTTACAAACAATGCAATTTTTCATTGTTTTATATCAGTTTTGAGCTTTATAAGTGTTTATTTAACCTTTTTTTATTATTAAAATGCCAAAACTTTAATTTTCAAGATCTTGAAATTTCTAAAAATCTGTGGGCGATGGAGTATTTTTAATGTCTTATTCTTTTTCAACACCCCGTAAAATATAAAAATCACCACTTAATGAGGAATAGAAACCTTGTTCATCAGTGTTCATAGGTCATCTTATATTTTTTGTGTTTTAATTTTACATTGCTTCCACTTCTTTTATAAATAAAAAAAATGTTTCAAATAATTGAACTTATTAACCCTTACCTAATTACTACCTAATTTTAATAAGTACCTTCTTCAAAATTGATATCTTGGATTAGTATATCTAGAAAATATGCACAAACTTTCATGTTGGAAAAGAGGCCGCCACTGATGGAAGGTTAAATGAATTCTTAAGATTTCTCTGGTTCGTCGAGTTTGATTATATTCAATAGATATGTTTTGGGATGATTTCTCTCAAATCATTCTGCATATATTCGCTATTTAGCGTCCGGATCATAATCAGTGATTTAGGCAAGTATGGAATTCAATCAAGCCTTAAATATTTCATGAATATTCCAGCATGGTTTCTGAACGATTAGTGTCATTGAATTCCTCATTAGTTCTGAGGTACTGAATTTTTAATGAATACTGCAAGTCTTGACCAGGCATTTCGAATTAATAACTGAGAGTTAGATAGTTTATGCTGTTCACATCAGAAGCGTGATGATAGGCCGGTTTTATAAATTTGTGTAACAGCTTGTTTAGAGATAGAAACCATGTTTATGTTTTTTAATTAAGACAATGGAATGACGATAAATATCAAAGTCGATTCTTGCATCAGTACTGCAAATTACGAATCTTTGTACAAGACTTATCTCTCATATAATAAGTTTCAAACCTTTAGAGAATAAAAAACTTTGTTCATAATTGAGAGTATACAGGGTTCCCATTTATATCCGTTACACCCCCTTAACTTCTAAACGTTGACAGCTTAGGCTATAAAGTTGGTGTCTAGGTATAGTAAAAAGGCTATGCACTTCTCGATGAGACAACTTATAACGCCATCTATCGGCAAATTTTGGAATTAGCGGTCCTATCTCGAAAACGATACAAGATACGGGAAAACAGTCAATTACAAAATTGTAGAGCATCTTCGATTTAGAACGAAAAGACACCTTGGGTGCAATAATGCTAAGAACAAAACGTGTAAAATGCGCATTTGTTTGCTAGCATTTTCGGAAATTTTGACGTTATATGACACGAATAAAAGGAGAAAGTTTTACTTTTCGGGCAAAAATGGTCTATTATTCTTTTTCTTGTGGAAATAACTCAAACAGCAGGTGTATGGACATTTCCGCCAACATTGTAGGACGTATTACTGTTCCTTGTGTTTGCGCACCATCTATATGCTAAAAAAAGTGTGTAAAGTGAAATTTAAACAAGGCCTCAAATCTGCATTCTAGATGACGAAAGACGCACTGACGCCGAAAATAAAGGTATATTGATATAACTAATTGTTTTTTCTCGTTTTAACCTTTAGAGATGTCCTTTCAAATCGAGAACAAACAAATGTGCATTTAAATCTCATTTCATTCGTATTAATGTATACAAGGTATCTTTTGTACTCCGCAATTTGAATTTAAATTTTAAAACTGCCTGTATTTCCATTCATCTGAGACTTTACATAATAACTTATTTATTTTGTGCAAAGAACTTATCTAAACAAAAAGATGACGTGGATTTTGAGGATCAGAAGTATCGCTATACTTATCAACGTAAACAAGCGTGTTGGTCCAGTGGAAGAAATGCAAAATTACAGTTGTTTGTAGAAAGGAACTAAACAGTTCCCCACCAACTCACAAGTCTTGGAAAAATATTGAGTAACAACAAACTACTCTAACTTAAATGGCAGCATAGTCTGCAGCATATAACAAAACTGTAGGAGTTGGTATTTGGTGGAATTTCCATTAACTAACCCATGTTTTTTCTGCTACATTATGTTTTCAGAAGAATCATTGCACCTTTACCTCCAATAGATGGTTTTAGTGCTAGTTTTTACTTAGTTTGGCGAATTTATATATCACAACAACATTAGAAACAGAATAAAAATTGATGCATTAAGGGCTAAGCTGCATATGCGAAGCGGAAACTAACTTGTAAGATTTCTAAGAATAGGAAGTGAGAGTAGAATGAAAATTGTATCTTAAGATTAAGGAATTGAGAAATTGTTCCTTAAGATTAAGAATTGAAAATTATATCTTAAGATTAGGGTGAAAATTGTACCTTAAGATTGAAATAATATCTTAGATTAAGGTGAAAATTGTATTTTAAGATTATTGAAAATTGTATCTTAAGATTAAGATTGAAAATTGTATCTTAAGACAAATTGAAAATTGTATCTTAAGATTAAAATTGTAAGAAAATTGAAAATTATCTTAAGATTAAAATTGAAAATTGTACCTTAAGATTAAGAATTGAAAATTGTATCTTAATATTAGGAGTGAATATCTTAAGATTAAGAATTGAAAATTGTACCTTAAGATTAAAAGATGAAAATTATATCTTAAGATTAAGAATTGAAAATTGTATCTTAAGATTGATGAAAATTGTATCTTAACTTAGAGGTGAAAATTGTATCTTAAGATTCAGAATTGAAAATTGTATGTTAGATTAAGAGTGAAAATTGTATCTTTGGTAGGTGAAAATTGTACCTTAAGATTAAATTGAAAATTGTATGTTAAGATTAGAGATAAGTGTTAAGATTAAATTGAAAATTGTATGTTAGATTAAATTGAAAATTGTTATCTTTAGATTAAATTGAAAAATTGTATCTTATGATTAAGAATTGAAAAATTGACCTTAAGATTCAGAATTGAAATTGTATGTTAGATTAGAGATGAAAATTGTATCTTTAGTAAATTGAAAAGATTAACTTGTCTTAAGATTAAGAATGAAAATTGTATCTTAATTAAAGATGTAGTGTACCTTAGATTAAGATGAAAAATTGTACCTTAAGATTAGAGGTAAGAAGAATGTTTCTTAAGATTAAGAATGAAAATTATATCTTAGATTAGGTGAAATTGTATTTAAGATTATTAGGAAATCTGTATGCCAGATTAAGAGATTGAAAATTTATCTTTTAGATTGGAGAATTGAAAATTGTATGTTAAAAGATTAAACGAAAATTGTATCTTTAGATTAAAATTGAAAAATTGTATCTTAAGATTAGAATTGAAAATTCAAATTTTTTAAGCACAGTCATCAGTTACATCTATTTTAAGAAAACTGGAGGCGTTTGAGCAAGATTCAAATTAGATTTAAATTCACAGTAGAGATAATTTAAAGATCAATTATGCAGTTCAGAAAAATGAAATCAGAAGGCCTGAAAATGCATTTCCACCATGTATTTCTGAAGATCATATATTGCATGTTTGTCCAACCCCGAGAATGTCCTTTTTGCACTCATTATATATCGTAATATGAACTCATAATATAGTCTTACTAATTTTTTAGTTGTGTAACTTTGACAGTGTTAAAGGTTGTTACGCGTACACACATTTATTAGGTGCAAGAAATACAGCCTTTAAAATAAGCCTAAATGTTTATATTATTCCCGTTGTTAATGGAAATTTCTAATCAGTAATTTTTTTCAGTGCTTAATTTCCTTAAGATTTAGATTATCCGTAATATATTGTAACAGCAGAAGCATTTAAGTTACGGCATGCTAATACGAAATATCGAGCCTTATTATTTTTTTAGAATTATTAATTCTGACAATGGAACGTATAATGAATTGCACATGAAACAATGAACTTTATAGTTTCGCCAAGTTCCGATCAAAATAAATCAACTCAAGCTCTTAAAAGCATACACATTTTTATTCTGGTCAACACGGACTGACAATAATAAACGAAGAAGAAAAATGGCGATAGATGTGACGTCAATTCATATACAGAGTGCCCACTGAAGTCCCTTACCACCCTTTTAACTACAGAATGGCTGCAGCTATCCTCATAAGAGTGGTGTCTAGTCATGGTAAAGTGACTATGCACTACTAGATGAAACCTTTTACAGCGTCACCTGGTGGAAAAGGGTGGAGTTAGCGTTTTTATCTCTAAAACGGTACAAGATAGAGGAAAAAAGTGAATTACAAAGTTGTAGAGCATCTTCGATTTAGTTCAAAAAGACACCTTGTGGACGTAAATGCTTAGAACAGAACGCTTAAAACACGCATTTGTATGTTCGCGATTTCCTACACTGACACGTGATAAAACATTCTTAGAAAGAAAAAAACAGCTAGTTATCACAAGATACTTTTATTTTCGATGTTCAAACTTCTCTCCTTCAGCTACAATGCACATCTGTACATTTGCTTGAACTTCACGTTGCACACGGTGTAGCATAGCGGGTGTCACGTTACCACAAGCATGTAATGCGTCGTTGAAGGTACTGAAATGTTGGTGGAGGGGTCGCGTACACATACACCACAATCCTCTTGATTATAAATTACAAGCGAAACCATTGTGCCACGTTGGGACTCTTTTTTGTGTCCGAAAGATAATCTTTTCTCCTTTCGTTCAAGTTTCGTGACGTCACACTTTCGGAAGCCTCAAAGAAACAAATGTGCATTTTAAGCGTTCTGTTTTTATAATGTATATCTTCATCTATTTTCCCCTGTGTAATTTTAGCATTCATGACTATAAAGTGTCTTTTTGTACCAAATCTATGATGCTCTACAACTTTGTAATTCACTTTTTTCCTCTATCTCTTACCGTTTTAGGGATAATGACGCTAACTCCACCGTTTTCCACCAGGTGGCGCTGTAAGTGGTTTCATCCAGTAGCCCATAGTCACTTTACCATGCCTAGACACCACTCTTAGGAAGATAGCTGCAGCCATTCGGCAGTCAAAAGGGTGGTAAGGGTCTTTAGTGGGCACCCTGTATATATTTCGCACTAATCCCAACATTTCAGTTCGTCCAGCGTAAACTTGCGACTAAACGCTAAAACATTAAAGGAAACAAATCCTATTTTTGAGAGAAACTATAAACTTAAATTCCTTCCCACATGCAAAAAGGAGGCAATTAAAATTCCCTTAACAAAGAGGAATCTCCTTTTGAAATTAATATTCCACCTCCCACACTGAAAACATGAAGCAAAATAAACCAGATCCCATATCAATATATTATTGTAAAACCAAAAACTTTATATCTTTACAAACACAAACAGATAATATCTATTTCTCGAATCACTGAATTGCAGTTGCATTTCTTATTAGCAATTCAAACTTTTATGAAAGAGATGGTACTAATTTGGGCATTCATTCTAAAATGCCCCACTTTAATTGATACCCATTAAAAGGAATAATTTGATTGCAAGGGATAAATGGAAAAAAATAACTAGTTAAATGGTTGCACTCTTAAGGATTAAATATAAATTCTAGAAATGGAGAAATTGGTCCATTTCATTAATTGCTTTGTTTCATTTATGACTTTGTTTTACTTGCTTCTACAGTTTTCAGAAATCTCGTGATAACACGGCAAATAAAAATTATCATACTGTCTTCTGAAAACGTATGTGCTCAATTAAGCAGCATTAGTTGTGTTCAGAAGTTGTTTCCAGAGGAATGAGCAAATTATAATCGCATATAAATCGAGAATTCCGTCTAATGTAAAATAGTCAAATTTTATTTTTTGTTCGCATTAAAGCAAGCGATAACTGAAATAATTCATAATGACTTATTTCTGTAGTTAGAAATTATTTCTAGCGGAATGAACACATTGAATTTGCATATAATTCAAAAATTCTCTCTAATGTAACCAGCGGGAGTGGTCTCCCCTAAACTTTCTCGTATACTTCTCGAAAAATGTGGTGTTTCCCCTCCCCCCCACGTGGATAAAAAAATTCGAACCTATTGTAACCCAGGATCCAATGACTATCAGAAAATATTTAGGTAAAAAATCAAATTCGAAGAGATGCGTTCCGATTAAATGAATACCGATTTCTACTCTTTCTTGGCTCAAGGACAATCCTTCCGCGTGCACAGATTGCTACCAAGTACGCATGCGCATGGAGAATCGGATGAAAAAAA
>BGPR01045388.1:0-12341 GCA_013235015.1 Araneus ventricosus | reverse complement strand
AATAATTTTCAGTTTGATTTAAAATATTTAATCCATAGCAATACGTAACTGAAACAAAGTATTTACATTTAAAAAGTAGAAATTGTTGAAAAAATTTGTATCTTAGTGAAATACAAAAGAACTTTGTCATTTCAAAAAGACACTTTTCTTGAAGACCAGTTTTTCTGGAGTAGGATTTTCAATTGTTATTCCTAGAAATGCTCTTTCTTCGTAGTGTTCTTGTAAAATTTCAAAAAATCGCTACAACTCCATCGAACTCAGTCCACCATTGTCGAATATCGATATACCAGTGTGCTGCTGGTTAACGGAATTCTTGAACTTTATACTCTTCTCCTCCTGGCATTGCTGGAAAAAAATATGGTATTGCAATTACAGTTCCCTAACATAAACTTGGAAGTGCCATATTGATTTAACAACTCATAATAATTAACTGTTGATTAATATAAATGGAAAAATAATGATAAAAAGATATTTTTACATAACTATTAAAGCAACATTAGTGTTAGAATTGCGACTTTCAAAGGCTCCATTATTCTTTTAACATTTATTGGGCTAAAGTTTTAAAAAATACTTTTTTATTATTTTTGCAGAAAACAACTGTCTCTTAGTTTTTTTAATAAATACTCGACTTAAAGAAAAATGTACAACATTTCGTCTTCTAGACGCTGGTAAAAGAAAAAACAATAATATATTACGGCCAGTTTCCCTCTAGTACATCTAACGAAACCGTAAAAGGAACGAAGCAATGATTTCTGTTACAGTAGCAATCAATACTTGATGATTACTGCATTATAGATACAATATATATAGCACTCAATACTTGATGTTTACTACGTTAAGAAAAATCAATACTTGTCTACTTTCATACTTGTTTTAAAGATTTTGCATCTCACTGTTCATGAGTATTGTGTTATATAGGGAAGTAAACATTATGTCGAAGGAAAAATTATACTTTAATGTTCATTTGCATACCTATAAAACAAAACTAAAGGCATAGAAAATAGCCAACAATCTTTGTATGTGTGAGTGTATGTACTGAAAAAGTGTGTACAGTATATGTTATTTTCTCTATGAGACAAGATTGAAATTAATGCATGCCTTAATTTAGTCTTCAACTCCTAAAGCAAACAGCTCATAGATAAACTTAATCAATACACTTTTAACTCCCAAGGCTGTAATAATAGGTTTCGATAATGTGTTTCGAATCAATATGTCCTTTACAGAGCATAAGTCTCGAAACACGCGTTCACTCAATCCTTTTCGTATTCAGATATTCTAGTAAGATATAAGCGTGTCTTCGATCTTTCAAACGCCTGGTGGATCATTTCCAACAGGTCGTCTTTACAAATGACCTATTCAAGAAGAAGAAAGTCGCCCTAATAAGTTCCATTCAGCTCAAGTATGCCAGACTTGCTGTTTAACGCACTCTGTTGGTTTGGTTTTGCTTATTATCCACAGCCGAGTAGAGCAAACACCATCAAAACTGTTGTGTTACAGTTTCTGGTAGTAATTGCGTACACAGATACGATGCTGATTTACATAATTGCTTTCAATACCTCAATGTTTAAGACTCTGCAAAATTATATGAAAATAATACTACAGAATATGATTTTGATTTCGTTCAGTATTGCACTTGCAATTCTCATGACTTGTAGAAGGCAACATTTGACAAATTTGTTGCGCAAACTTCGATTCATGCATACTTCTGATTGCAAAAAGAAGACAAATGTTGTAGTCTGTTGCATATTTGGCTTCCCATTTATCTATGCTCTTACGATGTCGTCTTTCCACTTAGGTTTGGGGACAACTTTCATGAACAAACTCTTCTGTTATGGAATTTCAATCGAAAACCAAACGGTAAATTTCATCATAAGTTTTTATAAATTATTCGCATACAGTCTCTTGTACCCTACTCTACCAAACCTAGTAGCAATCGCATACAGCGCATCTTGTCATCTTTGTTGCCAATCTCTAAAAGGAATTTGTGCGGAAATGAAAAAGTGTTCCTCAAAAGCATTCACGAGTAGCGTGCAAGTCGAGTTTTTAAAAAAACGGCTTCGAATTGTCAGCGTGCTGGAAGAGATAGAGGAAGTTTTCTCGAAGTCTACATTTATCGTCTGCACTGCAAACTTCACGGCATGCATGGCAAATCTGGCACAGATACTGGTCTACGCTTCAGAGAACACAGCACTGACATTACTGGAAGTTTTCTTCATTTCCAGCATCACGGTGGCATCGATGGTAAGCATTTTCTTCAGCGCTGGGAAAATCTCAGTTGAGATGCAAAGATTTTCAGCAATCGCACGGCGCCATTTCGAACATAGGGTGATTTTGGGCCTGAGCAGAGAAGACACAGGTGCTCGAAGCTTATTTCTTGACGGGAAATTCACGATGTCTGGATGTCAGCTGATTTTGTACAAGAGAAGCACCATTCTGACAGTTCTAGGAACAATCTTAACTTACGGACTTCTTATCCTTAATCTAGATTTAGAAACCAATTCAAAGAACTAATGTAATAAGAATTGTTCTGTTTATTTATTGATATTGTATAGAGCTTGAAGATTATTGCTTGACGGGAAATTCACTATGTCTGGGTAGGAGCTTATTTTTTATAGGAAGAACACCATTCTGACAGTTCTAACAACAATTCAAACTTACGGACTTTTTATCCTTAATCTAGATTTAAATACCAATTCAAACAACAGAGGTAATAAGAAATGTTCTGTATGTTTGTTGATATTGTGTAGTGATCGAAAATTATTGCTTGACGAGAAATTATCGATGTCTGGGTGCGAGCTGATTTTCTACAAGAGAAGCACCATTCTGACAGTTCTAGGAACATTTCTAACTTATGGACTTCTTATCCTTAATCTAGATTTAAAAACCAATTCAAAGAACTGATGTAATAAGAATTCTTATGCATGTTTGTCGATATTGTACAGTGGATGTCGCTTGAAGTTGTCACTTTCGATCAAGGCCAAGGGGATCACTATATCCAAGTTATAAATACATCTAAAATGCCTAAAAAATAATAGAAATTTATATGTATACGAGGATAACAGAAAAACAGAACACACAACATTGTTGGTACATATTCATTCGTTATAATTAGAAAAATAAAACTGGAAAAAAACATACACGATTAATATTTTAAGCTGTCTTTAAAAAGTCAAAGAGAGTAACATGTTTTTGAGTTCTCAAGCATTCTTTGGATAAATCTTTCACAAAGCCAATCAAAAGATTCAGCACGGTACTCGACTGGTTTATTGGTATGAAGGGCTTGCAGAGCTTCTTGGTTTGATGGTCATTTCTATTCATCGTCAGTGTCCTCATCTTCTGTGGGCTGATGGTCGTTTCTCTTCATCGTCAGTGACCTCATCTTCTGTGGATTGATGGTCGTTTCTCATCATCGTCAGTGTCCTCATCTTCTGTGGGCTGATGGCCGTTTCACTTCATCATCAGTGTCCTCATCTTCTGTGGTGTGATCTTATCGAAAGTGATCACTACAAGCGAATTGTTGATCGTTAGAAACGGCGGATTTTCTAAGTGTTTAGATCCGAGAAATCTTCTCCAAGCTGTTTTGATTAGTAAAACCGGTTGATCGTCACATCCGTGATCATTACAAGCGTGATCACTACTACTATTTTAAAAAAACTAGAAATTATTACTTTTATTACCAAGAATCACTGTAAAAGCAATATTGGAAGATTGGGGTAGATTTATATGCGGGAGCATTGATACAGTTCTTGAAATTTGATTATTGGAATGGCTCAAGATTTTCATATCCCCTCATATATATGTCACTGTAACCCTTAGCACACGATACATTTTTCGGCCATGCTAAGTCAAAAGTTAATTTGCAAATGAATCAAACCGCTAATCTTCTATTCGAAGTAAATTTTACTCGAAGTACGTGTTGTGTGGTTTCTTTCACTAATTACGTTCTCCTGCCAGGGAATCTACTCCAAAGGTAGGAAAAAACATTTATTTTTCTGAACTATATTAAGTTATGAGGGGTTTTTTCAGCGTTGATTTTGCGTGACCACTTGTTTTAAGTAAAATGTCTCTTGGGGCTGATTGATACAGTTGACTCCGGAGCACATTGATTCGCATCTTCTGTGTGTATCAATGCGCCTTAACAGCAACTGCTTTGCAAAATCGTCTTCAGAAATGGAAAAAACTTAAAAATGAACTATCTAAGAGAAACACACAATTAAGTATTTGTTTTAAACAATGAACACGGTTTGAATTTCATTGCAAAAATGAAAAGTATTGTTGTATATTAGGTTTTAAATATTTTTTACGAATTAATGTAGGAATTGTATTTTCCCAGTCTAGCTTAAAAGCGTAAGTTTAATTCCTTCCTAATAACATTTTCTCACTTTCCGAACAAACTCATTTGAATAACTGTTGTGTCAGCGAAAAGATATCGGAAGTTAACGATCACGCGCTAATATAAAATAGCTTCCTGTATAATCTGTTACGGGTTCAACCACTTGCACTAATCTGCCTGGGGCACAGAGCAAGTGGATAAAAAAAAAGAACAAAGAGAGTAACAATCAAAATTAAAAGAAAAAATATAGGCAGTACGCAAAAAAACTATGTGGCACCAAAGAAATCCAAAGAATTTTAAATAAATTTTGTCCTCCACACCAAGATCTCGCTTTCAGTCCGCAACTAACAACTGGACTTAGGTTCCTCGCTAGTTCCTTTTTAACTTCTAGACCACGTGATACTAGCGAGCATATTCTGAATTTTCTTTTAAAACTCAGAAACTTTGCTATGATGTAGAATAAAGAAATTATTTTGAAAATTTTCCGACTTTTCTTCTGTTAAGAAACCTGATAACTGAATTCGTTTGTATATATATATGTTTTGTGATATTCTTAATCACGGTTTTAGAAATTTTCCTTGTGGTTCAGTTGGTTTGAATGTGAGTACAATACAAATCTTCTGACAATCTTAGTTTTAAATTAAGAATGAGAAGAAAATAAGTAAGAATTGTTCCTAACACAGCCAGAATGGTGACCTTTCTATAGAAAATCCGATGACAATACGAACTTCTTTTGCAATGTTGGAAGTTACCAAATTATGGTAAATGTGGTTTGGTTGATTTGTCTGTTACTCAGAGTTTTGGGTTAAAATTGCAATATATAATACAATATGCCTACAATAAATTTTAAATTTAGAAACCACAATAGAAAATACACTTGAATCATAAGGCAATTGATTACAATTTAGGAGTAACAGATCACCACACTATGATTAACTTATGTTTTAAGCCAATAGCTAAAAGAGATTAATTGCTTTGTGTTGGTTTTCATTAAAGATCCAGGATCTAAAATAAAGTCAGATCGGGTTAATTCTCCTGAAGTCAGTGTGTTATGAGATAAATGATGACAGAAGCATATTTAGCAAAAATAAAACAATTTATTAAAAATCTAGTTATATTCTCTTGACTATATATGTATCATTTCAAACACACAAAACAAAATCTGACACTCAATTTTGGAGACGGCCCTTCCACTTACATGCATTTACTTATTAAAACAAAGCACATGTTTTCAAGTCAGATGTGCATAAAATATTACTTCACATAAAATATGTCAACTGATTTTGTCTATTCAATTTCATTTTATCTAAATACTTGCACTATTTAACATCAATTTGAAATTTACACTACGTCAAAGATATGCGTAACTAAATTTCTCATAAAAGGATAAGCAGGTCAGAATAGTAAATCACATTTATATAAATTAACACCTTGATTTGTGTCAATCAATAGGTGCAATAATCTGGCATATAAACATCAGCAATAGAACTGAAATTCACTTAAACACTAATCTTAATAGCTGATAATTTGTGATAATTTAATACGTGTATGAATAAGTTGGCATATAGATAAATGATCTTTCACAGAATTAGCAATTAGACCTGAAAACTCAATCATTCATGTAGTTCAGCATTATTCAATTATAAGTTATTCACGCAGATAAATTAAAATTATGTCAAATTTATTTTTCTTCTTCATATCATGAACTTATTTTATAAAATTAATTAAATAACCCTCAAATCATTCAAAAATCAATTATTATTAAGTTGCGATAACACATCTCAGCTGCATTCTATTTTTCCTAAAGTTTCAATGTTTAAAGTTTTTACTTAACTACACTGAAGAGCCAAACAAACTGGTTCACCTGCCTAATATCGTGCAGTCATCAAGGGTGCACGAGTGAGCCTTCGGCTCAGGAAGCCCATATCGACGATGTTTCGTTGAATGGTTCGCACGCTGACTCTTGTTGATGGCCCAGCAATGAAATCTGCAGCAATTTGCGGAAGGGTTGCACGTCTGTCACGTTTGAGGGTTCTCGTCAGTCGTAGTTGGTCTCGTTCTTGCACTCTCAAAAATTTCCGTAATTTCAGTGCCACTGCCCGTAATTTTTACGGTCACCAGCCACTTTTCTCTTTTTACGGGCATAACCCGTATGTTGTTGTAGGATATTTCTCATTTTTAGGTCAGATCCCGTCTTTTATCACGGACGCTTTTCATTGGTCAATCAGGATGACGTACCAACCTTTGAGCGGGAAAGATTAAGGAGAGGACGCTAAATTTTGGCCGTATTTTTTTCGACAAACGAAGCGAGAACCCCAACTTTCTCAAGGAAATTGTGGATCAAGTATTTATTAATTAGAAGGTAAGAATAAGTACCCTATTATTCTTTAGCTTTTTGTTGTTTCTTTTTAGTTTGTTGTTTTATTTTTAATACTTCGTTATTTCAAAGGTAACGTGCAGTGGACTGTTTAGTGTTTACCATTAGATGTTAGGGTTAATTGAAGAGCTAGAAGAAGTTTATATTAAAATGCCAAAATTGAAATATTGCATAACAGGAGAGAAATAATTTGTTCAGCAACAGATAATTGCTTAACATATGTGTTAATTTCTCTCTAATGTTTTATTTGTTAAAATATTTTATGAGACAAATTTGCAAATTTCCGTAGCAAAAGTTTACAAATTATATTCTGAAACCCTGTTATATTCTTTCTTTACAATAATTTCGATTATTAGCATTCTGTAGTAATTCAATATTTCAGTAGTATATTCAATATTTCAGTAGTATATTCAATATTTCAGTAGTATTCAATATTTCAGTAGTATATTCAATATTTCAGTAGTATATTCAATAATTCAGTAGTATATTCAATAATTCAGTATTCTCGGTATATTCAATAATTCAGTATTCTCGGTAGTATATTCAGTATTCTCAGTATATTCAATAATTCAGTATTCTCACTATATTATCAGTATATTCAATAACTCAGTATTCTCAATATTTCAATGCATTGTGCATACAAATTATAAAATTTTGAAACACTCGATGATTTTTATCTTGGGCTAATCAACCCTCATCGTTTGAATGAGTATATTTTATGGAGATTGTGATTCAACATTATGAAAGTGTGATTGATTGATCTATAGTAATAAAAAAAATTAATTTCTGTTTTGAGTTTTGTGTGCTCTTTATGTACCTGCAGCAGTTGTTAAAGCTATTTTTCAGGAGATTTTTCTCAAATATGTTAAAAGCACTGTAAAACTTATTTTAATAATTCATCAGGTGAAATAGATCAATTGCTATAGAACAATCACACTTTCTATTCACACATTAAATTTTATTTATGCATACATACATTCTATATATCTGTGTGTGTTTCTGTGTATGTATCTGAGTATGTATATGCAAATATATATGTGTGTATATGCAAATATATAAGGTAGATGCTTCAGTTTTAGCCACCTTAAAAAAAGAGAAAATTTGAAATAGAAATTTCACAGTGGATGACAGTTTAAAGCATATTAAATCATACTTATACTATTCTTTAGCCAATTTTATTGGCTTTCTGCTAGTTATAAAAATTTTCTGAAGAATATTTTAAATTTAGAGTTAAGAATTTTTAAATAAATTAACCCAATTTGCACCAGTTTTGGCCACATTAATATTATATTTTTAACAGACATTTTAATGAATTTTAAGTAAAAATAAATCATTATGAAATATTTATTTTAGTACATTATTTTCTGTTATTTTGTGATTTTTTTGATGAATTTATAAAGATATATGAGGAGCAAACATTCAAACCGTGTTTTCTCCAAAAAAAGAAAAAATGAGTTAGTGATTTTTCTTTGAACTCAACATTAAATAGTACAAATTTATACTATTATTTTCAACTGAAACAAGTTTTATCCCATTATAAACCTACTTAGAAAATTGAGGTTTCAATCAAAAAGTGCTTCCTGCAGAGCTTGTTTACTGTTTCCTTAAAAATTGTATCCGAAGGAGAAAGCATGGTTTGAATGTTTGCTCCTCATATAATAAAATTTACCTAAACTGATTTTAGCAGCAGATTTCAGTTTTAAAAAAAGAAACAGGAATGCAGAAAACAATTTATTTGATTGATAAAATACAAACTATAATTTTAAGATATATATATACTCGCAAATTTTTTTTGATACATTGTAAAAGCATAGATTTTTTTTAAAAATCAAGAATTTGCATCATTATACTCGCTAACAATATCCACAAATATGTATTTTTATAATTTTTAATTGCAACATTACTCAAATTCATCAGAATCATTTTTAAAATTAGAGCAATCCATGCATATAAAAGAATATTCCTCATCACTCGAGTCGGGTTCCTCAAGTTGAAATTTTCTAACATAAATGTGAGGTAAATGTTCAAAATGGAGATGTTTTTGACATTCCATTTTGAATGGCCTTAACTGCATTACCAACTTTAGATGGCGCATAGCAAATTTTTTTTATGGAAATGCTACCTGCCTTCTTATTTTTAATTGGAGCCATTACTATGTAAAGTGAAAGCAAACAAAACTAAATTAGTTACTTTTATTTCAGAAATAAAATTAAGTTAGTTGCTTTTATTTTAAAAACAAAACTAAATTAGTTGATTTTATTTCATCCAGATATTCTTAAATTTATGTAATGGCTCAAAACAATAATGAAGTTATGTGGCCAGAACTGGAATATGTAATGTTCCACATTTGGCCACCACCCATTTAATCTTGAAAAAAATAATTAATTTTGATATGAAATCAGAATAAAAAGAAAGTTTACCTCATAAATCGCAAGGGTAATAAGTTTTAGGTTAATCATTTTATTCTGAGAGCTTGATGATGAAAAACTTCAAATACTTGTTCCTTAACAAAAACCGTAACAGTTGCGAGTATGCAATACATGATCATGCATTTAATTTTTTTAGAAGTCGCATGTGTGAGAAAAATAAACCAATCGGATTGAAAATAGTAAAATAAGGATTGTTTGAAATATTGGAATGCTTCTTATTAGTTAATTTGAAATTACTGGTTAATTAGTGGAAAAAACATATCCAACGTGGCCAAAACTGGAGCATCTACCCTATGTGTATGTATATGCAAATATGTATGTATGTATAGGGTTCCCAGTGGCAACTATTTGTTACTAAAATTGGGCCTGGGTGGTTATAGAGACTATTTTTGTGTAAAAATGGCCTACAGCTGTTACTGTCTAATAAGAAAACATGAATTCCGTAATAAACCATTTTCAGTTGGTCAGACACGAACAAAAGAAAGATATGACTGGAGTTGTGTCAACATTTTAGGTAATTAGTCATTTGAAGGAATTAAGTTTCCATTGCTATTCAATGAGTTGGCATTTTTTCATGTTTGTGAGCCTAGATTGCCACCTTGCTCTGGCCACGACCTTTCTGAAGGAATCGTTTCATATGATTTGGCATTATTTGTGAAATATTTTATTAAAGAAAAAAATGGTTATCTTACAAAAAAATTAAATTTTATAGTTTTGAAATTTTCTTATTTGGGAAATGAGCCCAATGAAATAAAGGCAATTAAAAATAAAATAACTGGCCATCCATGCAGCCCAAGATAAACCTGGAGTTTAGGGTGTGTACTATTTTCTCGTCAATTTTCTTTGGAACATATTTGACGTTGCCAAACGCTGTTTAGGATGCACAGTAAGTTTTTTTAGATCTCCTGTGTATTCGATGCCTACGGCATCTCAAAACGAGGCATTGGGCATGCAAGTGTGCACCAGGCAAATTTTTTTAATTTAAAAAAACATCAGTGGCTTCACTTTCAGCAAAGTGGGCCCCTCGTAGCTTCGCTTTTCAATTGAGAAACAAAACACATGGGGAAAGCACGATGTCTGAAGACGATGAAACATAGCAAGGGAACTGTTTCCAGAGAAAAACACTCCTTGTTAGATATTTGGAAGCCATAATTAGCAATACAGAGAAAGAGAATCAATAAATTAAATGAATGAAAATCTTCAGAAGAAAAGCAAACGGTTATTGAAAAATATCGTTTGGTAAATGATCAAGAATTCCAAATGAAGTATTATTCAAATTTGTATGTCGACCAATAGAAATGAGGTGAAATTAAGGGCATGCGCCGTAGACCTGTAAACAAATCGCTGTCGGCGCATGCTCAAACGACGTCGAAAAAAATTTCAACTCGCATCCAAAACAAATGTTCTGGCACACTCTTCTCTTGGCGACAAACAACTGGCGAGCTTACAGGAAACAAAGTGAGTACACACTCTAAACTCCAAGTTAACCATTTTTATTATAATGTACTAAACAAACAGCTGCAGATCAGCACACATCTACATGCTCAGCTAACCGAAATGAGCTCAAACATATGTTTACTTTATATTTTTGAGAAGCTCCTGTCAACTATTGCATTATCTTCGGATGTACACTTGCGTGCAAAATTTCAGCTCAGTCGGTTGATGGGATGTTGGGGGAAATCTTATGCAATATTCAAATATTAGTTAGCTTATCATTTAATGATTTGTTTTATGATGTGAAGTAATTTGTTGTTCTAAAAACAGTTTTCTATGACTTTTCAGCATAGAAGACATTGGACATCCAACCAAGAAAACTAATTGATGCCTGGAAGCAATTAGGTGTGTGTATTTATAAAAAAAATTATAAACTAAATTTGTTTTAAATATATTAAAGCTATAAATTTCAAAGTAATTTATTTTTTTATGTTTAAACATTACATTGTATTCTAAAATATATTTTATTATTAAAATAGCCTTTTTTACATGAGGTGGAAAAAAAAATTAACTTTTTTGGGTAGGTAATAGGCTTAATAATTCTTGTCAGTTTTTATGTTTATGGAATTTTTGAAACATGTTTGTACCAGTCATAGCTTTACATTAAACAGATAGCTAAAAGTAAATTTACTTTTTGACGTCATTACCATATAACCTATGTCTTTTTCTAAAAACATTTTTTTTTTTCGGTACACAGTGGAATCTCCCTATAACGAAATTGTTTGGTTCCAGTTGAAAAATTCGCTATAGAGAAAATTTCGTTATACGGAGATTAGAGATTTTTGCAGTTATTTAAATAAATGTTATAAACCTTTTAGTATATGCGATAAGTTCAAAAATATTTAATTATGACTTTCAATTAAAAATGAAGTAATATTTATTATAAATTTGTTAAAATTATATTAATTTTTATTGTGTAAATAAAATGCTCAAAAGTGAAGTCAATTCACCAATTTAGAGAATAATATGTACTAGTATGGATAAACATAAAATGCATATGGTCACATCCATTTGCTGTTTCCGCCCCCACTCCACTCCGATTCTTGGAATCTTGACCCATAGAAATGTTGCTCCCTCTGTAGAAACCCAGGTCCCCACAACTGCATTATCCTTCACATAGCATTCTATTTTTATGTGTTATCGCTGGAATGAACAATGCGAGTGGTTCCAGAAACAGGCACATGTGAGCGATTTGTTTGCACAGAAATTAGCAACTTTCTTCAAAAATGACAAAAATCGAAAAGATAAAGGTCTGGAAAAAGTCGTTACAGGGAGACAACCACTTTGTTATGTGGAGAATATTTTGAATGTTATTTAACATTACAATTAAAAAATTCGTTGTAGGGAGACTCTACTGTACTTTAGTTTCCTGTGTCTAAAAAAAAGTATTTGGTGCCTTTGAAACAGCATTTATATATATATATTTAAAAAAGGGGGTGGGGGTGGGTGCTATAGTGTTCGATTGTAGTAACATTTCTTTTTCAATGAACTTAAATTAAGCTTGTTAAACTTTGAAAATAGCAAAATCACTGAAGAATTTTTCTTTGTCCAATTTGTAGTTTATGGGTGTTTTCTAAGGTTGAATCATGATAAAGGATCCAAAGCTTCCAAAAATAAGAAAAAAAGGTGTGCCATAAATGAAATTATAATATATAATGAAGATATTAAGTCTCTTGATTCTGTTAATTGTACCTAACTTATTGTATTG